>JACXGK010010496.1:0-17970 GCA_016801125.1 Novumbra hubbsi | reverse complement strand
AGTTAAAACATACATTACATATGTACAGTAGATCCCATATAAGGTGTAAATAGTTAAAATTCTGACTCAGATGTATAAGAACGGGCTGGTGAGTTGGTTTTTTAATTCCCCCCAAAATAATTTTATTACATTCCGGGGGCCGGATGGGACAGCCTCGCGGGCCGCTTTTGGCCCCCGGGCCGTAGTTTGCCCACCCCTGGTCTATAATGAACATTGAACATTTTTATTACTAACCGGCAGGTGTCACTGTCGAGTAAATGTTTCGATCTTTTCGTAAAGACTCACAATTGTTTCGATTAATTCGGTGTTTCACAAAGCGTTGTTCTGCATACCACTAGCTCTGAGTGGGATGTATTGTTTTGTATACAATATTTACTTTACATGTTTTTCCTGTTCCTTGCAGGCGCAAGCTAACATTATCTATTATAGTAAAAAGACATTCAAGGTATTCTCGGGTAATTGCTCGTGAATGTGATGCACTAGCAAGAAGTATCTAAAGACATCCCCACGAATTTGTCCAGATTCAGTTTTAAAATCCCATGGCGATAAACCTAGAAAACCCAATTTCATTTTTTGGAAATATATATTAGTATATAACAAAAAGAAACATACAATTTGGGTAATATATGTTTATTTTTGTAAGATTTGTCATATTTTGAATATCCAGATCTGACAAAAGGTAAACACGCTTTATTTTACGTGAGTAAAGGGCTGTCTATTAGGCTAAATGTGTAAATGCTT
Organism: Novumbra hubbsi; assembly: GCA_016801125.1. Lineage (NCBI taxonomy): Eukaryota > Metazoa > Chordata > Actinopteri > Esociformes > Umbridae > Novumbra > Novumbra hubbsi. The sequence goes on along the minus strand of JACXGK010010496.1, from coordinate 17,229 downwards.
TAATGTTTTAAACATGTTGTACAAAACTCTTTAATTCCACAAAAACACATATAGGTGTCCAAGGATGAATGACAGGGTATTTCATAACTATTAGTGAAAACCTCCCTGTATTGACATATGTGAGTCCACATAGCATCATTCCACATCGTTTTAGAAGAAAAACACGAAGTCTTAACTAACAAAAGCGGATAAATAGATACGAATATAAACCCCTTAATAAACGTAGTAGATAACGCTTTAACATGGACACAAGTGGTAGCAGCGGGCTACATAGTATCAGTAACTGTAACTCGTAACTGTTACATAGGGTTCCAAAATAGACGCCGTAAAATAATTGGCTCGTGGAAATACAAATGTAGGAAATTAATTAATGTGTGTTGCAGTTGCATACTTGATGAATACACATTAAGTTAGCTAGTTAGCATAGGGAGAGGTACCGACCTTTTTTGGCTTGGTTTCTGGAATTCTTCCTGGGAGCCATCGTAAGTGCACGGATGGTGATATAGTTAAAGGGCTTTCACGTTCAAATATTCTTTCTGGTACCACCTTGGTATTGAACGCTTCCTAGTGTATTATATTCCTCCAAAAAACAAAAAGGATCATACCATCATCATAGATACTGACAAGCTGAAGTCCTTGCAACCAGTTTACTATTGAGTGATCTCAAATTCCGCCAGTACACGACAGGGAAGCGGGTCATGGGCGGAGTTTTTTTGCGAATTTGTTTAGCTGTGATTCATCAGCTTGGACCACTACACGTACAGAGCGCCCATCGAATCCGCCCCTATGCTTTTGATAACAACAAAAACGTGGCAAAATGGGAAAGCGCAGCCCTTGTCTACCGCAAGATCTTACGACATGGTATCTCCTCCTACACCACACAAACGGGTTTAGGTGTCAGCTGATTGTAAAGAAAAGGGGAATCCCGGAGTCATTCCCATTAACAACGGGTCATTCGGGAACTGCTCGGGAAAGACGGAACTGCAGCATGCTGGAGGATGCCTGCAATCGTTTCAGTGGGGTCAGATTATACTTGCTTTATGAAGAGATACATACATCTGGCGAGTGAAAGCGTCGCCCCAGGAAAAACTACATTGCAACATGCAAGAACTAATGTCAGGTTACAGTTCACACGCGAGTTGAAGCACAGACCTACAGATGACAGGGTTTTGGATTTTGGTATTCCATCTGGGTCAGTAGAGGGTGGTAAAGAACCACTTCGAAGCATTGACACAAAAATATACTTGCATGTCATTCAAATCGAAACACTAATGGATAGAATGTAGCCTATGAAAGGATAAAATAATTGCGACGATATTTAATGAAAATCTTCAACAAGCAGACAAACATTAATTAGGATTTTATTTTCCAACTAAAACCAAGTAATTACTTATTATAATACAGTTGCGTTAACACTGCAATTCACATTGTAGGAGTGTTCAAATAGAATTATAGAGCAGTATCTTTTTATTTTTTTGCAGAAATAACAACAATTGTTTCTTGATTCTCTCCACTTTCCTCAATAATATCTCTCCCTCGACTTTGCGTGTATGTCATACGCAGATTGAGCAGCAGACTGTCAAACCCAAACAAAACGATTGAGCTTTTCTAAAAACAGTACAATACAGTATAATAGGAAGGTCCTGATTCCCAGGGTGAGATACTTAAATCACACGTACTCATTGCTTGTGGACAGTTGTGTGGTTCCTTTTTTATTTCGTTCTACATGAGAAAGCACCCTTTTGAAAAGAAAATAGGTTTTGCTAAAAAAAACTAATTAAGATCTTCCAGATGTTCAGGTGTACAATATATGCCTACAAAATAATTACAGTCTATTTACAAAAGAGAAAAGGTAGCGTCAGTAATTTAATATCAGCTAAAGAACAATAGTTAAGGGATGTGTCCATGTACTGTGTAGTGAAAATAAATTCACTTAGCAGCCTTCAATATTGACCATAGTCAGGTGCAAAGCTAACATGACTGAGGGATATCACACGTCTTTACATTCTTGTCAAGTCCTTGATTATTTTAAACGGTCTGCCTATCCAGAAAATCTAAAATAAATGTTGGCTAGAAATGGATGAGAAGCAGTTGGAAAACAAATGTTTCTGGAATGTCTTGGGGGAAATAAATAAAATAACCCACCACTCACATCCACAATACGCGAGCAAGTAGAATTTAAGAGAATTTCCATGCGCTCTCTCTCCGTCCATCTCTCTCTCCGTCCATCTCTCTCTCCGTCCATCCATCTCTCTCACGACATTTTAATTAAACTATTATTTTTAAGGAAAAAATAAAAAAAAGTATAAAAATAAATGAACAAAAACTTAAATTCCCTGGAAATTCAGTCTTTAACCCTACACAGTGTGTCTCCTGCCCTCCCTCGTATATCCTCATGACATCGCTTACATGGCTAATTGGAGAACCGGTATTTGTGTGTGTGAGGCTCAGGCTATGGAGGTGTTGTGACCTCTTGGAAGCCTGTACTAGGAGATGTGGAGCACTAGTTGGTGTTACTATGACATGGTTCTGATGGGACGGGTTTGAACAGTCCAGGTTTTGTGCCAGAGGAAGAATTTAGGGGGGAAGGAATGAAGCACAGGCTAGCGGAGGATGAGGCTTCTTCGTGACCTCACGTTGATCTCTGTCGGTAGTGAAGGGTTAGGTCTCCGCCACTCTTCCAGATAAAATGCTTCACTGTCCGCAGGTCCATGTTAGGATCTAATACCTACAGACAAAGAGAAGCCATTTTGGCAATTTGTTACAACAAGACGTAACACAAACACTTAATATACCTGGTAATAGCAGCACATAGGGACCCATCTGCATAACGTTCAATATGCCTGGTTATGACAGCACATAGGGAACTTGTACCTGATCCTGACAAAGCAGCTCAATCTTCTCCTCGGCCAGCACAGCCATGTCCTCGTCCTCCTTCTGCTCGCTGGGCTTGTCGTTGTTCCCAGAGGCCCCGGTCTGGGAGTCATTGTCCAGGTTGATGATCTTCTCATACACATGCTCCATCACCTTCCTCACCTGCAGCATGTCGCTGGCCGACAAACGGTCTCTGTGGAGGACCCGCAATGTTGACATCAACCACTGCAAGCTTGCAACACTGGACAGTGACAAACCACTGCAAGCTTGCAACACTGGACAGTGACAAACCACTGCAAGATTGCAACACTGGACAGTGACAAACCACTGCAAGCTTGCAACACTGGACAGTGACAAACCACTGTAGCACTGATAAATAATAAAAGTGAATGATCCCATTTGCAAATTTGAATTACAGGCAGGGCAAAAATAAAACAGCAGAGGAAACATTAAGTGTTGCTATTACTTCTTTAAGGTTTTGGCCCCAGAGGAAGAATGAGGCTGGAGGTAGAAGGGGATTTTGTTGAACTTGGGCATGTTCTTCTGAAAGATGGAGGAAAAAGCAAGAATTTTAAAACAAGACATCGGACAAGTGTCTTTCATCCTGCAGGAACTTTGCATTCCTCGTTGATAAGCATGAAAGGAGTAGAGCTCACATCCACGGTGATGTCGATCACCCACTGGGGCACGGTCTCATTGAGCAGCATGGACTCCGTCTCACCACCCGAGTCTCGACACAACAACCTAGGAGAGAAACGACATCAAGTGCGCTTGGTGGCCGGGGTTGGTTCACACGTTGGAGGACTGTTGGTTTCATTGCACCAGGAATTCAACGGGCAAATACAACTTCAACACGTCATAGTTACTCTAGCAATCCCATAGCGACTCGCGGCACGCATGTTTCGCGCATTGGTAGGTTGGGACACGTGGTAGTATTGTGTGTTTTACCTGAACAAGGTCCTTCCCCCTGCCTCCCCAAAAATGACTGGTGTGTGAGGGGGCACCTGGAAGTAGCCGTTCCCTTTCTGTATCCTGCTCTCATGCTCTCCATTCACTACACACACACACACACACACACACACACACACCTCAATAACGTTAGACCATCAAAATCAGCTGCTACTCCTCCCCGGGGTCCAAAGAAAATACACAACCTTTGTATAACATCACCAGACATCATACAGAATAAAGGCCTGGACACCATTGCTCTACTGCCGTCAGAGGAGGGTTTAAGATGGACCGGGCTATTTGCCTTACGCAAAAACGAGCACATTGACATCGATGGCGCAAAACGCCCCGTCTAGTCCAATACAAATGTGCACATCACACGTGTGTACGTGTACGTGCGTGAGAGTGTGCAGGAGGTCACCATGGTTCATCATCTCTGTGTCTTCATCCATGGGGTTGACGTGAGTCCGGGGCCAATACTCCAGCAGAGCCTGTAGGAGCAGGCCTCCCAGGTTCACTGTGAGGAAGACCACTCTACGTCAACACTACTGCACATTCATCAACAAATCGCAGGTCAGTGAAAAAAATTAATAAAAATATATATATATATATTTAAAGAAAAATACCACAAATACTCACATTTGGGGTCAGACCCATCGGGACTTGAGAAGCCAGCATCCTTGGCAGACACCCAGGCTGCAAAGCAGTCGTTCTCGTCCAGCGTGATGGTCAACATCTAGCCAGCAGAAAAAAGTGGTCTGGTTTACTAAACACAAATCCTGTATTAGAGGTCTTCGTCGGACACAGAAATGCTTATTGGAGTCTAACTTAATCTGTGTTTTCCAACACCCACGGGTTAGGGTGTAGTCGTGATTTGCATCAAGGCACCACCTAAATGCTGGTATATGGAATTAACTTTTTGTCCAAAAATGCAAGGCCTGATGTTTGGGATAAATCCAAAACAGGACTGAGAAACTGCCTCTTTATCTTCAAGCATGGTGGTGGCTGTATGATGGTTCAGCAGGTACATTTAATTAGACTTGGTAACACAACAACATTGGAGAAAGTCCCAAGGGGTATTCATCAACGCACTTTATGCATGTCATCAAATTCCTGTTCCATGTACGGGCATTGCTGTCCAAAGCTAACAACGTTACGGAGGATCATCTTACCCCGGTTTTTAGATCTACAGAGAACCAGTTGGGCACGTACACCATTTTAAACCTCTTTTTAACCTCTTCGTCAAACTCCATCTTTCCCAGGTCTTCGCCTTTACATGCCTGCAAGGGGAAAAGTGGCACAGAGTAACACAAAATGGCAAACAAACACACGATTAAAGAGCACAAAGGACACGCACCTTTAAAACGTCCCAATACGCAACGTTGTTGTTGGTGTCTTTAGTTAGTATGTGTCTCTTGTCGTTTAGAATGTGGCACTGAACAATGCTGGCGCCCCCTAGTGGACAGAAACACACACAGCACTACCTTAGGCCAGTCAGGCACATGCCAATTCTATTTATAGGAGTCATTTAGCAGATGCCCTTATCCAGAGCAAATTACAGGAGCAGTAGAGGATAACTGCCTTGCTCAGTGACATCCTTCTCGGCCCAACCAGTGGGCTATTAGCCCCCCCTATCCTTTTAGTATTTTTTAATACATGATTTAAAAATTAATTAAAACAGAATTGTTAAGAATTTATTAAGATCCATACTCTGTGTGAGCGGAAGTGTTTTTTACCTTTGACCACCTGCTCGGGCTGTGTGCAGAGAGGCGTCAGAGGAGCGGTGGAGTCGTTGTCATAATCACCCGAAGCACGGACATTGTAAATGCCCTTCAGAGACTGCCATAGGTGACGGTGAGGGACACAACCGGCCAATGAAAAGCACATTCAAAGTACACAGAACCCAATGTCTCAGAAGGGAATAAGCTTTCCTGTGGAGGGACCCGCAGGGTCTGTGGATTCCGTCTGCGATATTATCACTGTGTTTGATATACACTGCCGGGAAAAACTAAACGAAGAGAATGCCTGAATCACACATCGGGTCTTGATGAACAAAGTATATTAAATGATCGAAATCTTTACAGTACGTTATGTAATTTGCCGTCATCTGTTATGAGAACGGGGCACCAATGGCGGACCTGCCAATTCTAGTTCTCTCTGGCAAACGCACAGTGCTGGGCTGTGAGCACAGCTCCCACTAGAGGACATGGTGCCGTCACGCCACCCTCATGGAGTCTGTTTCTGACGGTTTGGTCCGAGACATGCACCGCAGTAACCCGTGACAAGGACACAAGCAACATGATAAACTAGACAAGAATTAGTCAGGAATTCTTCATTTTTTCCCCTTGCAGTGTACCTCCATGGAAATTCAGTATTCCCAGAACATGTTTCTCTCCAAGTGTGCTTCTTACCCATTTGTTGACGGTGGACTTAGTGGTGGAGACCCAGAGGGCTGTGGGTGGGTCAGCCGTGCGGTCCAGCTCCATCTCAATTAGGGGAGACAATTAGGGAGCGGATTTCACTAACGGTCTCGCCAGCCTCTCTCTTTGCTACACGCATGTTAAAACACATTGAAGCTAATGTTACGCGGTGGAACTACAGCCGGACTCCATATGGTCCGAAGCCTTTAAGTGAGGCCCCCCGCGCTCACCTTGAGGCCCCCCCGTGCTCACCTTGAGGCCCCCCCGCTCACCTTGAGGCCCCCGCGCTCACCTTGAGGACCGGGGCCTTCTCCTCGCAGACCAGCACGCGGAGGTCCGGGTTCCTCAGGTCCGTGCAGTAGATCTTGCGGTCGCGACCACCAGAGTAGACGTGCGTGAACGCCTCGTTGACCTGCAGGGCCCACACCCCCTCGTCGTGCACCCGGTACGTGGCGATGCACCGCTGTTGCCCCAGCGACCACAGACGGATCGTCCCGTCCGAACTACCGGAGAGACACTGGAGGGGGAGGGGGGGGGGGTTTAAGCTTGCTAAAAATCCCCCAACATCCTTTTATAAAAAGATAAATCCACACTAAAGCTCATTACCCGCATTTTCCAATAAAGTTAGGAGATGAATAAGATGAGAGGTTGTTTACCTGAGTGCCGTCCCTGTTTAGCAATAAGGACTTGACGTTGTCTGTGTGACCTTTCAGCTTCATCAGTTTGGCGCAGGTTCGTGGATCCCAAACTCTCAACACCTTTAAAAAGCAGCACATAAAAAGACGTTACTTTGATAAAATAAACCACATTCTGTTGGCCGGATAATACCAATGAAACATTAACAAGGCAAAAGTTAACATTACTAAAATGCAAAAAAAAAACTAACAAATATATAGCTCTCGTCTTTGTCATCTCCAAGCACCAAGGTTTGGTCAAAACCAGGAGAATTGTTTGACGTCTTGTGGGTGAATAACAGGAGAATGACCCTTAGTCCCTCCTCCAAAAACCACAACATAAACTCACCTTTTCCGTGGACCCGGACACAATAACCGTGCCCATTTGATTCATAGCCAGACTGTAGATGGAGTCTTTGTTCCCACTCAGCGACGAGGCTGAAAAGGGGACAATAGCATTTTTACCATACTACAGAACAAAGAATCCATATACATCATTCATATGGATAGCACCATATCCATGTCCCAATAAATTAAAAAGATTTGTGCATATAATAAAGGAATATTAAAGACAACAGAAAGAAATGACTTGAGAGAAAGTGCACCGATAAATGTGGAAGGAAGTGTATTAAAACATTACAGACATATTTAAACTCTTAATATAATGTATAACTATAATTAGAAATTAATTTCCTGTTATCAGCAGCTTGTGTGGTTTGCTTAAAGGGTTACATACCCAAGGCATAAACTGACGGCTAGATTTAAACTCCCTGGGTCACATGTCTATTGTGAAATTGATCTAACAAACCAATAAACATTTCTAGGTAGAGCAGTGAACCTTTAAAATACTCCAAGTCCAAGGAGTGCCTATGAAAATGTAGCTAGGTCCTGTTTAATAGGACATGTAACAGAGTATAGGTATAATTTGCAAGTGGTAACCTAAATTAGTGTTCCTTTTTGGATACAGAAACCCTGTTTTAGTTCTTTTATTTTCTATTTGTGGCTGAATGAAAAGGACCTTAATGAGGGGTGACATACTCACTGGTGACAGTGTTGTTGGAGGCAGTCAGTGCTGTTAGCGTGTTGACGTCCCATAGGAAAATCTGCCTGTCCAGCCCTGCTGAGGCCACCAACTCCTTGTCTTTGGCATATGCTAACGCTTTGACATAGTCCTGTACGACAAAACCAACGTAGGTTTGGGTCACAGAGAAAAATATGAAACCAGGTCTCAGTGTTTCTGCGTGAGATTTAAATTTAGATTTTGCTTATGACTATTTGGGTTTTCATTTGTTTATATGGATTCACATTAGCTATGGCTGAGGCAACCGCTACTTTTATAACATGCAGTGTGGCAATGGGAACAATCGCGTGTTAGCAGCTGTGGTCACGGGCATAGCATTAGAACCCCCACAACATGTTTAAGGTCATGCTAGAAGCACAGATACACTATTCAGTCGTTTCCCCTAATATGTAATATTGAATACTCAAATAAAGTTGTAGTAACTTTCACATTTGTTTCATGGAACATGTACAAACTGAACTTGTGTGTACATTCATATAGTTTGGAATGTTCCATTTTTGGTGACACTTAAATGGTATATGGTAAGTGGTGAGTATATTTGAAAAGATCAGTATACAATATGCTTACCTTATGTGTTCGCAATGTAGACATGCAAAATCCCTTATGAGCATTCCAGACTTTCACTGTTGTGTCTGAGGAAGCAGATATCACTAGAATACAAAAAACAATTATTCTGCTGGTTAAACTGGAAAAGGCCATGAAGTATTAAATAACTATTTCCTTTTATAATGCAAATACTGGTCAGCACACTCAGACATAATGAATTTTTTCATGGTGCAAAATCACCAGTCTGATTCACCTGTTTGAGCATTGACCATTGTGTGTCTGAAAACACAGATGCATGCTAGGACTATTAACAAGGAGTACCAAATTATATTTTAATAGCTGCAATAACCTGAAATGTATCTTATATCATCCATACCACACTCAGCAGTGCTACAACCGGGTTTGTGGTGCAATTTTGTCCCACAAGCTCAGTAAAATAAAGTACATTAAAATCTAATGTTTATCCAGTGAAGTTAAGGCTAAGGTTAAGGGTAAAGAAATCTATGTATTATACCTTTGTTCGGACCAATGTCTAATTTTTGTCATTCTTGAGCACTTTTTGAGGGCCTGTGGTTTTGTAATGCAGTTTTTAAAAAGACCCACAGCCTTTTACAAAATCGTGTAGCATGTGACTATGGAAAAATATGTTTTAAAATGTTTACAAATTGATCGAACAGTTGAAACAACAGTCATTGTCAACCCAGTATACTAATTAGTCGAGAGCAGACTTACCATTCATAGAGTTTCACTCAACGTTTTACATGTTATCGTTTTAATAAATCGAAATTAACAACATCACAGGGACTCACATGTTTTCCCATTGCAACAGAGGACAATGTCGTTGACCCAATCAGTGTGGTGCTCCATTGATGCAATGTAGGGGTCCTGCAGCAATAAAGAAGACTTCTGCTTCAATATTAGTGGCATTATGCAGGACTTCTATGACAAACAATTAAAACTGCGGCGCAAAATAAAGAAATATATTTTCGGCTTGATCATTGCCCATGGGCATTTTGTCTGCTACGCTTCTGATACAGCCACACCTTCTCAATCCACGAAAACTCGCTTTTCAACCACATCTCAGAACACACTGCAGAGGTTCTGTGGAGAGGCACACTGGAGCTCCTCCCACAGACCGCTCCGAAGGATTAAGGGAAATCATATGAAGGACAAACCCAAGTGGAGCCCTCAAAACCAACGTGACCTTGACCGAACCGGACGAGGACACATCGCGGCGTCCTCCCAGTTCGCGGGGGGGTTACCTTGTGCTGGTTGACGCTCCATATCCTAATGATGGAGTCTCGGCCCGCCGTGAAGAGGCGGTTCAAGGCGGGGTCAAGCTGCAGGGCGTTCACCCCGTTGCGGTTATACTTCTCCACCTCATCCCGGATCACGTAGGACACCTGCAGGAAGGAAGAGGTTAATGGCAATCTACCGCCGTGTGACAACTACGCAAAGACGGACTGGCGTGCTTCATGTGGAATCCTTGACATTGACAACCGTGATGAACATGTAAGCACTGGTGTCTGTGCTGTTCCCAGAAACACATTTTATTTTTTAAAGAAAAGGGGTCATCAATGGCTCGTAGACACCTGCAATACATATAAATCAAGGGAATAATGTTGAAATGGATTAGGGCACATGGGTTAGTGGATGATGGCATGGGAAGGTCAGGTGAGTTGACTGGCAGTTACCAGAAGCCGAACAGTTTTGTTGAAATATCCACCCGTGTATAAATACAATTTACTCATGAGGAACATGCATAGCCAGGCGACATTCTATAGTGCTTGGTTTTTACAGCACCATAAAAATTTCCCTGTGTCCCAAATGCATATTATATGGGGAATTCTAAGCATATGCATTTTGTATGTAGATGTCTACAGACAGTAAGTACAAACATTAGGGTATTTAATGGATAAATGGAATTTGTTTCATCGTAGCTGCCAAAATTGCATAAATGAGTGACAACAGCTCGACGAGGTCAGACTAAGAAAGATCACCACCTCACGGAAAAATCGGAAGAAAATGATTGCAACGACTAGATGGTGAAATACCAGATATATAGCGATCTACAAAAACACTAACCGGCTAGAGGACTCGATATCTTAACGGCCAACTCGTGACGTGAAAGTTGGCAACGGGGGCGTGGATGTCTCCATCTCTAGCCGCAATAACAATAATCCTACGTATACGTTGAAACAGCTAGACAACTGATTAAACCCGAGACACGATCTCTGTCAAATAAACGGAGTAGTACACAGCCGTAGACAGAATATATTGACAATAGTAAGCAAGCCGGCAAGCTAGCAAGATAGCTCTATGCTTGCGATGCCAGTCTGGGAAGAGGAGAGACTGGCTGCATTTGCCCACCACACGTTAAGGGTTCAATGACATCCATGGACAAGCAAGCACAATGTACATTTCCGCAGATATGTATCGTGTCTCAACGAAACTTTAAAATTACTTAATCTGCATGTAACTGCATGACATGGTAGATGCATGTACCTGTACTTTTCTCCGCCCAGCAGCATTTTGTCTATGATGAGCCGCCATCTTACATGTTGACTGCTTGACGTCAGTTCCATACGGTTCCTTAAAGCGAACACTTCCGGAAAGGGAGGGACAACAACCCGATACCCCGCCTACAACATATGCATACATGTTTTTATTATTATTGACCACGTAACAGAATGTACTATATGTATTAATTGTTGCTACAGATATATAGCCTACTTTTGTTATGCATATATATTTTTCACTAAAATCACAACAGCCAGTCACTTTTTAAGTGTGTGACTACTTGCCAACACACGACGTTCACTGGGAAATCTTTCACCTTCGACTTGTCCCTTGAAACCTGAACATTGTGACTTTCAGAGATAACGTTTTTTTCTGAATTCCCAGTTTCCTACATTTTTACAATGTCTGTTATGCACCAAACACTATAGTGATATAAAACAACCTATATTCTATTTTTGCGGGGTTCAAGCAGTGTTGGGCTCATTTTCTTTTCATCAGAACGTCTACGACTAGATTTCGAGTTAATACAATTCCAAATATATAGTTATATATTGTTAAATTAGACAATAGACATGTTGGCGACGACGGAGTATACTTTCGGAAAACCTATGTGTTTATAGACTAATACACTGTAATAAAAGCCTAACAGAAAACTCCACATTACAAGCTTTTTCTACGTTTGTTTTCAACAATAAAATGCGGAAAGTGTCATTAAAATGTTCAGCTAATATTAGTGAAACGTAGGATAAATTGAAAACGGTATGAAGTGCGAACATCTCCACACAAGGAAGCATATCGCAGCAACGGAGAATAGCGTCCGCGTTAACGCGGAGGGGGGGCAGATTCATGCAGGGAGGGGGAAAGTTTTCGGCACAACACCGGTATGGCTTCGTTAAGGACAATAAGGTAAAAAATAGATGACGTTAGGGCCTCAACCAGCCCCTGCCTAGGGCCCCCAAATCACTTAAACCGCCACTGATTTTACATATATTTACATATATATTATATATATAAATACATATATATATATATATATTGTACATTTCTTTTTTTCTATAAAGTACCTAAAAGACTGTTCCAAAATATAGACAGTGATGTCGTTTTACGGCATGCTTGATTAACAGGCTTGACTCGAAATAAGTAAATAAGCATAGGATAGCAGACTTAATAGAAGAGAGTATAGTATCAATAAAGCTTAATTAATCAAATCTATATAATTTTTACATCAGCAATCGTCACAATGTGCTTTACATTGACACACCCACCTATCTTAAACCCCAAAAGATTGTGCAATGCGGAAGCACAATAGTTAAGGAAAAACCTCCTGCACAACTTCCACACTGGTCCTGGAACTTCAGGGGTTTTTGCTTCTACTGATACACACCAGGAACGGTATATTCTAGTGATGTACAGTATGCACCTAGATTACTCAGTAATCCTGGTATAGCAAGATGCAAGTGTAGTGGAAGGGGGTATAACACGATGCATTGTATGAAGGTGGAGGATAGCAAAATACAAATGGATGTAGGAAGTGTTGAATTTGTATGATAGCAGAATACACCTGGATGTAGGAAGGTTTGAAGGTTCTAACAAGGTCTAGGCAAACTAATGAATTCCACTCAGTGTAATTTAGCAAAGGCAGTTCAGTGTTTACCAGCAGAGGGGGTGATAAACCTAGGTTTGAAATACTTTGCGACTGAGCAGAGTCATCATAAAACATAACAACATGCATTTGACTCACTCATTTGACTCACTCATTTGACTCACTCATTTGGCTTACTTTAAAGTTAACGTTCTGCCAATGCAACCTTTGATCTACGTCCCAATTGAATTTGTGGGTACAATAATTATTTATGAAAAAGGTGGGGGTAGTTTTGGGAGCTAATGTTACCAAAGGTTAGAGCATTATCGAAAAGTGTTTGTTCCCAAATAATTGCAGTCATTTTGCATGCAAACCTGAAATTATTTCAATTGAACTACATGCATAGTTATTAAAATTGTATCTATGTTAAGATCCAAGTTTGTTAATCTAATCTATTTTTGGGTAGGTAGATAAAACGCCTTATTTACAAAATCATGAAATTTCCCTTTAAACATCATGAAATAAATTACAGGATAAAGAAAAATGTTTTGTCATGAGAACCTAATAAACCTAGTTATTCTTCTTCATCCAGAATAAGCATACACTCAACAAAAGTTTAAGATCAATCAAATTTCAGAAGGCAACTATACATTCCATCCTATAGCCACTGGCAAATAGTTTGAAAAATGGGATATTTAAAAGCATAGCTGATTGACCTATCTTAGGGTTTAATGCTGCTGTGACACGTAAAGCCGACAGCATTACTGACTCATCATCATTTTATTAAATATATTGTCTCATTATCCAGACTACTTTGCAGATTTTCATTCAGTGTCTATGTTGTTTAAACTTAGCCTTTTGCTGCTTGTTCGACAATAACTTTATGAAGCCCTTCTGAGAAGCACAGTCGGTGGGGAGCTGTCGGAACAGTACAGACAAATGAAAGTAGGCGGAACGTCTGAGTTCCTCACTTCGCGGCTCAGGGGCAAACAAATGATTCGGATGCGTTTTTCGTGAGGTTACAGAAGACGTTTAATCTCTCAACGGCGCTTTTTGCAATTAATCGGCGCGCTTTGAAGTTGCTCTACGTGGACTAAATCAACTGATTTGTGGACTGTTTTTGGACGGAAAATATTACTTCATTTATTTGGAGTCTAGTCTATTGATTGGAAAGTGCATCAAACAAAATATGCCTCATAATAAGGAGTTGGGTTAACATCTACGCGCTCAGATTTCTGATCTAACAGTGGATGCAACCTGCGTTAACCGGACTTCATTCTAAGAACTAAATTAAACGATTTTGTAATGAGGGATTTAGAATCGTCTGGAACTGTCTAAAGAGGGTTCAACATGGAGTTACTTTGTGTAACTCTACCAGTGGAAGGGAATGCCTAAATAATTTGAAGTAGACAGGGGAACGCAATGCTGTAAATAAAGGAGTTTCACATGTAAGTAGCCTAACCTATTTAAACATTCCTACTAATTGTTTTCCCATGAAGGTTGCTATTTCAGCTAAATAAGAATTTAGTCCAAATGCCCAATGACTATTTTTTTCCTTTAATTAAAACACAGCTCGTTGAACCGGTACAATTCAGCGATTATCTTGGGTCTATTGACTGAGAGAGATTTCAATGCCTCTGGATAGGGCATTATATTGTATGCGATGGGTTATTACAATTAAACTTAGCCTATACTATTTATTTTTAATTTATCCTTATTATTGTCGATACATGTTTTTCCTGTTTAACTTGACGTGGAAGTGGTAGAAATAGCTTTCGGTTGTGCTTATAGCTTGAAGATTATTGACTTGGACAATGTTCATAGTTGTTCAAAATAAAAGCAAGTAAATATGTAAAGTTGTTTCGAAACTACGTGACCCCCAATGATTTGCATAGTCTGTGTTGTTCAGAAATCACCGTGGCGCGTGCACAGCGATTAGTGCCCCACTCGGTAATCATATCTAGAACCCCTCTTTGGTTGATTGCATGGGTGCAAAATGATAACAAAGCCTGAGTAGAACGTTGAGAGTCTTCATGGTGGTGTCAGGTTTTTCTTTTCTCTTTTGGCCCAAAACAAATGGTTGGCAATTGTGTTGTCCAAGTTTATGTAACACTCTGCCTCATTACGCCAGGTCTTAATCCATGTCCTTTGGATATTTCAGTTCGGAGGAATGATTACAAACTACAAAAATATATTTTAAAAGTGTTTAAATCAGCAATAAAATGATAGCAACATGAGAGCGAGACTACCTCAACCAGAGAACAACAGGTGTTCGCAGGCTACGCATCGCATGCAATAGACAGTGTACATCTGAGAGTACTATCACCGTTCAAACGGCGTTGAAATGTTTGTTCATTACAGAGAGCCATTCTCCTAACTGACCTTTCAAAATGCAGTTGGCTAAGCAGACGTCGGAGCTGTCAGGCAGAGCGCGATGTAGATTTTTAGCGGATGCAAGACGGCTGCGCTCTTGTCCAAGGTCCTGAAACTCAAGACAATAAGGTGGTGATTCGGATAAATTCGAATTTCGGGCTAGGTGGAAGTCATTTGAAGTGTTCGTAATTGACAAAAATGCACGGAGTATTTATATTCAGTTGTTAAAAGAATTTGCTCCAGCGACAGCAAAATGAAACTGGGTTTA
Source organism: Novumbra hubbsi (assembly GCA_016801125.1). NCBI lineage: Eukaryota > Metazoa > Chordata > Actinopteri > Esociformes > Umbridae > Novumbra > Novumbra hubbsi. Next base: position 1,943 of record JACXGK010010496.1, on the reverse strand, counting down.
ATGAGAGAAAAAAGCACCGAAAGATAAAGACTGAACTATGTTAAACGTCGAAAATTGCATTCATTGAATTTGCATTTGTTTTCAATGATATTATCCCAAATATATTCAATGGCTTATATAGCAAGCACTTAATGACAACACTTTGTGTAAAACATTTGCAATTCAAACTGGATCGTTGGATGTCTTATGTGCGGTCTAGAGACTGTACTTAGAAAATGAAACCCGACCGCACATCAGATAATTATTGTTGCCATAGCTCGAAGTGGAGCCTCTGACTGGGTTATTGGGTAGCGGGGGTTGGTAAATAAAATACCAGGCACGTGGCTTGTCATGATTAACACTTTGCATTTGTATGAAACTGTCAAAACATCTTCTACTTCATTGGCAAGTATGCCTGCCCTATTTGACTGTGTGTCTATGTATAGAGAGATAGTGGTGAATTCATATAACTTTGACTGGGTGTCTATGTATAAAGAGATAGTGATAAATTAATATAACTTTGACTGTGTGTCTGTGTATAGAGAGATAGGGATGAATTCATATACGCCTAAGCAAAAGCTTTGCTGTGTTTTCCGGTTAATGTAATCAATCTGGAATTTTCCCTCAAAGATTGTCTAGTTCCCTGCCAATGTGATTGTAGTGGGAAAGAATAGGTGCAAATGTGGTTTCAAGCGCTTAAGTCATTGTTATTAATCAACATCAATATCCAGTTTAGTTCTATCACTAACATGATTTAAGAGATCAAACATGGCTATTGGAAGGATTCATACCCAGTGGAGGAGGTTTCATCAGGGTCCATATTGGTTTTTCTAAAAGACATCATTGTGCCATGATAATAATGGGCAAATGCTGTATGTCTTTGGTGACATAAGGGAGAACAGTTGATCACATAATGTGTATGCCTGCATCATCTTCCTGTCACAGAGTCTCTGAAAATTTAAATCATGTAAGCCAGTCAATATTCTTTTATTTAGCTTGACACCTTGGAAAATCCCACGTTTTATGTCTTCCGATCGTCTTTAGATTGTGAATCTTGTAGTAGCATGAGGTTCAATGATGAGGCTGAAAATAAAATGCTGCTGATACTTTCGAAGAATTCCCCAACTCAGATGATTGGTTTAAACATACTTAGTCTTAGAAAATTAATATCCCACATGTATGAGTCTCTGGCAGTTTGCAATTATTATTTATATATATATTTTTTAAACAAACAAGTCATGACGCTACTAACAGATACCACTGACACAAACAACGCCTTGAGGGTTAATGCCTACCGACTCAGTCTTTACATCTCTCCCCAGACATTTCCCCCAAACTATCTTTGTTTTCCTCTTTGCAAATGTTTGAAAGGGTGAGTGAACGTGTGAAATACAGAAATGTTTCCTGTGAGTTATCCAACATTATGTGTGGTCCTTGGCATCGCTTTGCATTTTCCCTAACAGGGAACAAAAGGAATTTGGTCTTTCAAGATATACACATACGCCCTAAATGTTAGTACTGACTCTACGGCTTCTGATCCTTTCATGGCTACTATCGCCATATGATGCACTGACTCTACTGCTTTTGGTACACTACAGGCCCTTTCATCGCTACTATTGCCATATGAGGCACTGACTCTACTGCTTTTGGTACACTACAGGCCCTTTCATCGCTACCATCGCCATATGATGACTCAACTGCTCAGGGTTAAATAGGTTACGCAAGCTGTCAGCAGGTCATTTTCTTTCACAACCCACATTGCTAGAATTAGTAGTGTGCCATACCAAGGACCCCATTTGCATTTATAGATTTTCATTACTCTGGAATGGATTTTAGCGCATTCCCCTCTGTTTGTACTTCAGCCCTTAACGCTACATAACATTGATGGACGCTGGGCACGGGTGTTGTGTACGGTGATGTGACCCAGAGCAGGGGTGTTGTGTATGGTGATGTGACCCAGAGCA
>JACXGK010010495.1:0-17834 GCA_016801125.1 Novumbra hubbsi | reverse complement strand
ACAAAAGACAAAGACTACACGAACTGTAAACGTAAAAAGTAAAGGTGCTGTATAAAAACACAGCAAACAGAACTAAAACTAAATACAAAGAACGTGCAGCATATCCACATGAGAATGAATTAAACAGAGACAAACCGTGAACTGTTGAGACAAGCACAAACAATAAACCACACCGGGTGTGGTGAAAACCTAACCTAAGTAGGCTCCCCAATCAGAGTCAACTGAATGCAGCTGCTCTGACTGGGGAGCCCACAATGGCATGGAGATGGCTAGAGGCCTCTCCATGTGCCGAGCCCTGAATGGGAGCCCCAAAGCACAGAGATGGCTAGGGGCCCGCATCCAGGACATGACAGTAACGATCCGATCACTCTCTGATGGTGACTGGAGGTCTCTTGTTGGCTACGTCCTCCGGACTCCTATAGACCTGCGCAGTTGTCGTTATTTGAGAAAACGCTTTGCTCTCACTGTACAGGTCTTCCGAAAAAGATACGTCTTGAAAACTTAGAGCTGTACAAAATGGCGCCAACTCTTGTAATCCGGATTCCGCAGTTACAAGCCGTTCTATCTTTTGAAATTCTGGCCTTTCTTGCAGGCATCCTGTAGAATTGGGAGCTTGTGCTGAGATAAATTACATCAAACAAAAGCGTTTTTAAACTTTATTAGAACTTTTGATTAGAACTTTAAAATACTTTTAAATAGTCTTACCTTGAAGATCCCTGGATGTTGAAGGGATTGCGTTTGAAATGCGCTCATCGTATGTGCTGTTGTACGGCATTGATATATTCCTATCATTCATTGTTAAATAAAATGTATGTTAATATAGTATTTGGAGAATAACTTTTTAAAACATTTTAAACTTTTTAGAAAGTTAATATATTTGCTCCTTCAAATGTTACATACCTTTTTCAGTGAAAAAGTTGTTTCTTCGCCCTGTAAGCTGAGAAGTGTACTTTGTTCTGGTGTCTCTACTCTACTTTTATAAAGACAATTATCGACGTTCAACAACACCCTACCCCCCGACAAATGGTCTCTTGTTTAAACATGCCCAACGTGCTAAATTAATACGGGGTGTAAACAGATCATAAATCTTGTACAATAAAACTTGTTTCAATGGCCAGTCAGTCAATAGGAAGCTAAATAATTCTACATAGTGTGGAATATTTTATTAAAGATTGAATGTGTGATGTGCTATTATAAACAAACCTTGCCTGTGGGGGTAAACTCTAAGATAGAAAGGCAAGGGTGATAAAATGTTAATTAGTACATTCCAGAAGTAGGACCATAAATCAAGAGATTAAGGCAAGGACATAGAATGTATAGGAAGACAGGTTTATTGCCTTTTAGCTGGACACACTGATGCGGACAATGAAGAGGAAAAGTAAACAAGAGCTAGCAGAGGTTTCCTATCAGATCTCCTGGCGCCAGGCTACCCACTTCAACTGTCTTCTTCGTCTGCCTCTGAGGTCACCAGATGGCCCCACAGTCAGTGATAGGGTCGGCAAGACGGAACACGCCCACCCAGGAAGCACACTCAGCGATTTCCATACAATGATTGGGTGGGGAGGGGACTGCTTAAAACTGTGTTGTAGAATTCAAACTACTTCCCCCAAGTCCTGAATCAGAGAATGTTCACACGGTCAACTATTTCCAAAGTAAACGCCTTTTATTACAGATATATCTGGAGATCGTTCCCCAAAATACAGCTAGGAAGATCTGAAGTCCGTTCACATCGGACACATTTTATGTAGCCTACCCCCCCCCCTCAGTCATTGTATCGAAATTGCAGAGCACGCTTCCTGGGTGGGCGTGTTCCGTCTTGCAGACCCCATCTCTATCCGTGGGGCCCTCTGGTGATCTCGGAGGCCGACGAAGCAGACAGTTGAGGGGGTAGGCTGGCGCCAGTTGATATGACATCGGCTAGCTCTTGTTTCCATCCTCCTCCTTGTCTGCATCTGTGGGTCCAGCTAAAAGGCCATAAACCTGTCTTCCTATACATTCTATGTCCTTGCCTCTAATCCCTTGATTTATAGTCCTACCTCTGGAATGCACTTACTAACATTTACACCCCCGGCTGGCTATTTTCAGAGTATACACCCTACCGGCACTGTTTGTTTCTTATAGCAGACACACATCAAATCTTAACTAAAAGATTCCACAGTGTCCAATTTGAACGGAGGTCAGATCTTCTTAGCTGTATTGTGGAGAGGATCTCCAGATATATCTGTAATAAAGACGTTTACTTTTGGAGACATGTGATCGTGTGGACATTCTCTGATTCGGACTCAGGGGAAGTAGATTTGAATTCTACAATAGTAATTAGCCAAATTATTAAAAACCCCATAGACTGGATATTCAGTTATAACCGTGGAGTTGCTCTTTTTATAAGAGCTACAAACGTAAACTGTTAGTTTTATATCTGTACCTTCTTGTTTAGATACAACTCTCAGCATACGAATGTCCCTTCCAAACACTATAATTTCCTCTGATAATTCTTGGTTAAAAGCAATAATTTTTTAAATATATTTGCTTATTAAATTTGCTTTTTTATCTGCTTATCAACGTAGATATTTAAACAAATATTCATAGGAGCGTAAACATATTTTAATGTACTATAACGTGTTAAAACTGTCCCCTCTAGAATCTCGGGTAAATTGTAAATTAATGTTTAACTTTTTGGCACCTTTCACGGAAGCGCAGTACTTTTAAATATAGAACCCCCCAAACCTTTTTTACACCTCGTATTCCCACGTTATCGCACAATTTATCACCATTTGTCCGGAAGAACACCTTTTCACAGGAAGAACGCAGCCCGTGGGAACCACTCTGTCATAAAATTCCCAGACGCGTTTATGAAATATAAAACACCTTACACTAAACAGCTGTACAAACACATACACCCCAGTGGGTGACCCCCCCACCCATGACCCCCCCGAACCGGAAACAGGTTATTAAAATGTCACCTTGATCGGTGGTGTATACTACTACTCTCTGTTTTGTCTTGTTTGATTTAGACTGGGCCACACATTTTTCACAATAAGACCAAAAGTAGTGTTTTCATAACTGCAGAATAACATTACAACAACTACAATACAGTGGCTCAAGTCCAAATAGGAGTGAATTTTAACAAACACTGTTAAAGTTAATAGGTTCAAAATACAGTTTCACCTCAATATAGGAATTAATTTTAACAAAGAAACACTGTTATAGTTAAGAGGTTCAAAATGCTGTTTTCAGACATGGCCCAGATAAAAACATTAGAGCAAGAACATTTCATGCAAGGTTTGGAACCCTGAAACAGTTTTGACTTATGTAGAAACCTAATGTTTCCCCCGGGTTGCAAATCAGAGAATGTCCACGCCGTTAAGTCTTCCCAAATCATACACCTTTATTACGAATGCACCCGGAGATCTGTCTCGCCGGACATGAAGATCTGAAGTCTGTTCACATCGGACAGTTTAAATAGCCACACACACACAGTCAATGCATAGAAGTTGCTGCGCGTGCTTCCTGAGCGTCCGTCTCGTTGTCGCAGCCCCCAGCCCCGGGGTGAACCATCTGGTGACCTTTTCCAGGGTAGATGAGAATGGTGTTGTTGTGTCCGGCGCCAGGAAGTCTGCAGGACCCCTCTGGCCGGTCACCCTTTATCAGTCCCATGTGTGGTGGTCAAGCTAGGAGTTAATCTATAGGTTTCCATGCACAAAATGTCCATTGTCTTATTCTCCTAACTTCCTGACCCCCCCCCTTCTTATGGCACATAATGAAAACATTGAAACAAGAACTATTCAAAAGCAAGGTTTGGAACATTGAAACAGTTTTCTCCTGTTTAATTTAGACTGGGCTACTCATTTTTAACATTGAGACCAAAACTAATGTTTCCAGCTAGATAACTGTAGAATACTGTTACAATGACTATTATACAGTGGCTCAAGTCATTAGACGAATGTATTTCAACAAAGAAACACTGTTGCAAAATTGCGTCGAAATGCGCTTCCATTACATTTCTATTCATTTTTTTAGATTGGCAAAAGATAGAAGCTTACGGTTTTTACCACAATGTAGGGGACAGACTTCCGAAAAGAATGCAGCGAATGTATTTCTATGAAGTTGAAGCCTTCCAAATCTCAACCACAAAAACACTAACACAAACAAAATGCAACTGTTAAATTTCTATTTATATCTCCGGAATTAATTATTAATTATGGAAGCCTAAATGTTTTTCCATGTTGTAGGGGACAGTCTGCTGCAAAGAATGACATGTTGCTTGTGTATTATTGTAAAGTCCAAGCCTTTCACATCTTGACCAAAAAATCTTCAAGGCCGTTACATGCAATTTTGCGTCGAAAAGCGTACCTATTACATTTCTATTCAGAGAAATGTCTTGATTATTCATGATTATTAATTATGGAACCCTACAGTTGGGGACAGTCTGCTGCAAAAGATGACATATAGTTTATGTATTTTTGTATAGGAGAAGTTGTCCAAATCTCGACCACAAAAACACTGTATTTCATAATTTCATCAAAAAACCTCAACATTTTATCTGAGGTTAATGAGTTGAGCAGTTTTGGCCGAACCAACCGTGTTACTGCACACAAAACATTTCTTTTATTCAGTTTCTTATCATTATCTCATTTTGCCATTGCATTTGTTAATTCTATGCTGTTCTCCTTTTTTAGGTCTGCCACCATTATCTTTGAAAATTATCATCGAGTCACTTCTTATAAAATATTGGTGGCTTCAGAATAGGAAAATGCTACAGGGCTTCTAATGTTCTCTTGGATTGACTTGGCGGATCCTTCCATGAAGAGAATATTGTGACAATGAGGGTGGAGGCTCCCCCTGCTGTTCAGGATCGGCATCGCAGGAGCGACGGAGACACCGTAGAGGGTTGATTTCTCAAGCAGCCATGAAGGAGCACTTCTGCACCTGAAGGACCTTTTTCATTAGGATCACCTTATATGCAGCTGGGTAACTAGGGGTGTTTGTTGGTTATTGTTTGTTGGTGTCGAGTTTAGACAGGGTTGGACACGTTTGTACTGCCTGTGTTGCTAGTAGTAGGAATTGTTGGTCTTGTTCCTTAGAGAGGGAACCGTTCATTGTTTCATTACTGCTTGAAGAATTGTCTAAGTCGGTATTTCATTTCAATACAATTACTGAGACACACTAAAACTGTGGGATCCTCACGTCTGCTTCCTTTACTCGCACAGCGCCTACGTTACAAATATACCTTTAGGACTTTGTTCCTTCTTACAGTTTTATGTCTTATCATTGAGTACATTGTCTGATACATTGTTCTAATTGGATACATTGTGATTCATTGATAATTCTTTCTTTTAAAATATTCAGCGTGTTTACAAACAATGTGTTACTATAGCTATTCATTGTGTGGAAATGTAGAACACAAAAATGACTCTATGTGTCATGTCCTGGCTGGGGCCCCAGGCCTTCTCTATGCCTTGGGGCTCACCCCCAGTCAGGACATGACACTTAGAGAGGCCTCTGGCCTTCTCTAGGCCACTGTGGGCTCCCCAGTCAGAGCAGCTGTCATCAGTTGTCTCTGATTGGGGAGCCTACTTAAGTTGGGTTTTCACCACACTCAGTGTGGTTTATTGTTTGTGTGTTGTCACAACTTCACAGTCCTGTTTTCATTTAATTCAATTCATGTGGATACGCTACACGTATTCTTTGTAAGTCGCTTATGTGTTTTGCTGTTACATTCAGCACCTTTCATTTCTGCGTTTACAGTTCATGTTAGTTTATCTCTTTGTGTTCTGGATTAAATTCACTTTTCATTTACAACATGTCTGCGTTTGGTTCTGCCTCACACCTGAAACGTGATAGAATAAACCACCGCATGGAACCAGCAGCATTCGATGAGAAGCGTCTGTGGAGAGAGCAGTACACCTGGTTGGGAGACTGGGCATCCGACTCCGACGATTCAGGGGCAGAAAATGAGGACTGGGATCTTCCGAATGATGATCCAGGCTGGGGTGTCAACAGGGGGTGGACAAGTCCACCTTCAACCCGAGTTCCATGGGTTACCTTGGCACCCAGCATGGCCGCATCCCAGGGTCGCCCCCAAATATTTTTTTTGGGGGGGCTATCGGGGCTCCCTGGGGTGCCATGGCTGGTACCTGAGGGGGGATCCAGGCAGTCCGAGTATCTGTCCCTGTCTGCGCTGACCGCGGGCTCCCGCCTGTCTCCCTGGGAAGGTAGCAGGCTAGCCAGGCATTCCGGGTTGGGGCCTGGTAAACAGGCAGCCCATGGGAAAGCGCCTGCTCGTCGCACCACAGGTGCCCCGGGCCCTGGGAAGCGAACAGCTGTCGCTCCAGGGCCCGCTAGGATTACCACCGGTGCCAGAGCACCTGCCCCACGATCGGTCCACGTCAAAGCACCTGCGTCACGTCTGGCCCTCGTCCCAGCACATGCTCCACGACCGGCCCACGTCCCAGCACCTGCTTCACGTCCGACCCTCGTCTCAGCACCTGCTCCGCGACCGGTCCACGTCACAGCACCTGCCCCACGTCAGACCGTGTCGTTCCGGGGCCTGCTCCCAGGGCCAGTCCTCCGTTGCCTGCTCCCAGAGCTAGTCCTCCGTTGCCTGCTCCCAGGGCCAGTCCTCCGTTGCCACTGCACGGCCTCCCCCCCCGGTTTTGCCTCTTGCGGCCTGGAGGCTGCGCTTTGGGGGGGGCTCTGTCATGTCCTGGCTGGGGCCCCAGGCCTTCTCTATGCCTTGGGTCTCACCCCCAGTCAGGACATGACACTTAAAGAGGCCTCTGGCCTTCTCTATGCCACTGTGGGCTCCCCAGTCAGAGCAGCTGTCATCAGTTGTCTCTGATTGGGGAGCCTACTTATGTTGGTTTTTCACCACACTTGGTGTGGTTTATTGTTTGTGTGTTGTCACAACTTCACGGTCCTGTTTTCATTTGATTAAATTCATGTGGATACGCTACACGTTTTATTTTGTAAGTCGCTTATGTGTTTTGCTGTTACATTCAGCACCTTTCATTTCTGCGTGTTAGTTTATCTCTTTATGTTCTGGATTAAATTCACTTTTCATTTACAAAATCTCTGCGTTTGGTTCTGCCTCACACCTGAACCGTGATACTATGTATATCCCTCCTTTAACCCACACATCAAACGGTAGGCGAGGACTTGGACTTTGTACGCCTGTTTAAGGATTAGTTCTAAAATAAAGATCTGAAATCCACTCCATTACTTAAAGCATCTACTCGGCCGACCACCGCAACAGGGGTCAGGGAGCCAAACATCTTCCTCTGTTTGGACAGAGTGGGAGTAAAATACTCTTCCAACTGGAACGAAACATCAATTAATAATGAATGTAACTATGTGCATCAGTTCTGCAAGTTCCCAAAAGTAACGATGCATTATACCAAACTGTATTATATTATATGTCGTGACGGGCCAAATCAACAGTCTCTAGTCTCTTTGCCCAAGTTTGGCCACCCCTGGTCTATATACTCTCTGGGGCGTCCTAGGAGGGGAATATCTCACAAGGCTTTTTACAGTATGGGACACACTTCATGGGGGCATTTGAGAAACTACAATCTCGGTCAGAAATGAGCGAATGAGAGGTATTACACAGCTTGCAACCACAGCAAGAACTACTACTACGATAACTCACGGTTGGCCAATCGCATCAATATGTAACCTCTGGGTCTTGGGTAAATGCCCTTTTACTCTCTTTGTAATCCTGTTGTCATTTTGGGAATGAGTATCTTCTTCCTGTGGTTGGAAACATGCTATTAAGGTTACATCCTGAGCTACTCGAACCCTTGCACAAACCTCTGTCCCACCATTAGGCAATCCTGAATATAATTTATTTCCTCCACACATTAAAAATATGTCTGCTATTGCTTGATCTTGAGCCAGGTATAAGTTAGTGATTCTTTTACAATGTGAGAAAGTCCCCAAATCTAATTTAGCCTGTCCTCGGACACACTCGTGCCTGCTATTATTTCAGCTACGCTAAATTTTACATTAAGAGTTTCACACTCAGAGGCTATTGAATTTTTTATCCCCATCATGGCGGTCTGGAGGTGAGTACTGCTCAACCATATTAAGCATGTGACATAGCATCCAAGGCCTCCTTTCATAGCTGCTGAACACAGTCATTCCAACTCTGTTCTACAGGCACCATTATCATGCCACCATGGCCTGCTCTCGAGCATACTAAACAGTCATCCGCATTGTGTTGCCTCGTAGTGTATTGGGCCCATTTGTACCAATAATTTTCCTCAGCAACTTCTAAATGAGCATCACCGGATTTATACAATGATATCCAAGTCTTGGACTGGTGTCACCTTGGCCCTATCTGGAGGGGGAACTACCGTATGCATGGCTGCAGTGACGTTGTCACCCCCTTCAGTGGAGTCTGTGTTCCCTTCCTGATTCATGGTTGACGTAAACCCTTCTTCATCAACAGTGGGGAATGACTCCGGTGGTGGTCCACTGCCTCCCTCGGTAATCCATTTCCACATTCAATCTTCTAGTTTGGAAAGCCGACACGGACTAGTTCAAGAAATAAACCCTTTTTCCCACCTCTATGTTTCATCATTATATGCCACCATCCTTCTCCTTGGGTAACCTGAAGTGTACAGTGCCCACCGGACCACAAAGCTTGACTGTGACTGGCATCACCCATCCAGCTGCATAAGTTTCTGTACGTACCCTTATTGACATTTGAACCTCATTTTGGTTTTTCTCTGGAAGTATTACTTCCCGAGCCTCCCTTAAGTACCATCTTGTAAAGGGAGCTCTCTTCCTTCGCACTTTTGAGGTTGTTACCAACGTGGCCATTTTCTCAAAAACTTCTTGGGCCTGTATTTTGGTTATTTCTGCCTGTGTATCTGCATTCCTGACCAGTGGGTCACACAATTGATTCTGGCCAGAGTCCTTCATGAGGTCCCGTAAAGAGAGCACTTTTATTGCATTATCTTCAATCCAATCTGAGCTAAAGCCCCTTAATCCCCAGAAAATTCTGCATTTGACCAACAGTATGAGGCAATGGTGCTTTACTCACCCCTTCCAGTTGAGCTAGGGCTTTCAGTTGGTGACCTTTGGTTCTGAAAAAGGATTTCACCTCTGTCTGGCAGTATTGTAACTTGGTTTGGGACACTTTGTGTACCCCCTCTTCCAATCTGAGGAGTGCCTTCACGGAGTCCGCATGGCACTGCTCTAGGGTGGGAGAACATATCAACTAATCATCAACGTACTGAAGCAGTGTACCTTCCAAGACAAGGTCCTCCAAGTCGGCCCTTAGCACTTGGTTAAAAATGTGAAGGGAATGCTTAAACCAGTGCGGCAAGTGTGTGTACCTGTATTGTTTAACTCAATACGTAAAAGTGTCTGCATTCCTCCGCCAGAGGCACACAATCCAGGTGAAATACTTGGCCTCAGGCGGAATGTTAGATAACAAAGTGTGTAGATTCAGAACTTTTATCTGGTAATCCTATACAAAGTCATTGATGGGCCGTAAATCGTGAACCAATCTCACAGCCCCTCAATAGTTGGGATGTAGTACTGTTGTTTCCATGCAGGTTTGGCCCCAGATTTCACCTTTATACACTGCACTGGCAAATTAAGGGGGTTGTCCATGTGTTGTCATTGGTTTTTATGACCAGGAGCAGGCCATTTGGGGATTGTTGTGGGATGGACTTTTTGTACTGATTGGCTATTACCTTTGACCCACTCCTATGCATTCTGACATTAAAGGTTGTGTTAAACCTATAATAATAGATTAACAGGAGAAGAACATATAAGAACTAGGGAAGGTCAACATCTTGGAGAAAAAGACAGAAATCTCCCCTGACTTAAATGGGAAATTATTTGGTTGTAAACAGGAATCCATTACTGCCCCTTGCTTGCTCATAATGAGGTGCTGTGGTTTCATAGGAGCAGGTCCACCATGCACATCCATCAACCAAAGTTTTTACAAAATCTTATCTTTTTAGGGATCATATCTTAATGTACATTGATATTCCCTAGAGGGCATCCTAGTCTGTGGCATCTGAGCCTCTATGCATCTGCCCCATTTGCACGTGACTGCCCTAACTGCTTCCTCTATGTTTCCTATCCAATTGACATTTGCAAGGAGGCCTGTTGCATCACCATCTGCCTAACAATTCCTGTATCTTCAATTATCAGACCGTCTGGGGAACACTGGAACTGTAAATTTAGCGTGTCCTAATAAATTTACAGGGGTACTTTCCGAAACAAATATTGGAATCTTAGCTGATTTTCCATTTGTGGTTAGAGCTACTGGAGCTGTCACAGGGATTAACTGCGTAATTTCCGAGAATCCTACTGACTTAGCATACCTTCCTGACATGGGGAGGTGTGAGGCATATTTTGGACTTGTGTGTAAGTAACTCCAATGTCTACCATCATGGGTGTATCTTTATTGTTCAACTAAACCTGCAGTATCGGTTCTTGCTCAGAATATACTGTTATAGCTACATACTGATACTCCCCCCTAGGATTCTCTGGGCACATTCAATATTGTTAATTTGGCTGCCAGGCCTCGTGACAATTATTGGGCTCTCTATTCTGCCTGTTCACTCTGCCTTGTCCAGGAACACATGGGTTGGTGGGACAGTTACCCTTCATATGTCCCCCCACCAATCCTTAAGCCTCTACCCTGTCCAGGGGGCTCTGTGTACACGTTTACTACTGGCGTGTTAGTGAGAGCCTGAGGCTGCTGTGGGGGCTGACCTCCCTGGAGGACAGGTGCCATAGTACCTTCCTCAGTAGTGGTTGTAGTGAATAATCGGGCCTGGGTCATTTTCTTTTTAGTCAGTTCATCTGGGAGAGTTTCCTCAGGATTTCTTTCCCCTGGTCTTTTATCTTTTTCTCACTGGTTCTGTGCCTCTCCACCGAATGGCTGAAATGGTCTCTGAAGTTGGCAAAGCCTCTACCAATGCCTTTCAAAACATAAAGGATTCAAGGTGGTTGGTTTCTGGGTCTTTCTCAGTCTCTAGGCTCCATCGTTCCAGCTGTGTTTGTACATACATAGCAGGATCCTCTGTTTCCCACAGTGGTGGGCTTTCAAAACAGTCTATCAGAGTCTATCATACTCTGTCCTCAAAGCCGCCAACAGTCATTGTCAGTAGTGGTCGAAATTAATGCCATCATCTACGACTGCTCCTATCATCTGTCCCATACCACTGTCTCTTTAGATTAAGTCATTTGGCCACTAAATCCTCTAGATCAGGGGTGGGCAAACTACGGCCCGAGGGCCAAATGCGGCCCGCGAGGCTGTCCCATCCGGCCCACGGATTGTAATAAAATTATTTTGTGGGGAATTAAAAAACCAACTCACCAGCCCATTCTTATACATCTGAGTCAGAATTTTAACTATTTACACCTTATATGGGATCTATTGTACATATGAAATGTATGTTTTAACTTTTGCCCTTTTCTGGCCTCCAAATCAATTATGATTAACAAATTACAAAAACAAATGTGGCCCTCCATTTCATTTCAAAATCCTGATGTGGCCCCTGAGCCAAAATATTTGCCCACCCCTGCTCTAGAAACTGTGTAGCCCATGGTACATACTGTGGACTTGTTGTGTTTTAATAGAATAGGGAGTTGTCGACTAACTTTGCTCCTTGTGACATATCCTGCTCTCTCGCTAGCTGCTGCATCTGCCCCTTCATATTCCCTCATAACATCCTTATTGTTTTCCCCTGAGCGGCAGCCGTCTTTTGACAGCTTCTCAAAGGCTTTCATATCACTCTTTTGTCTTTCCTTAAAGTCTACCTCTAGTTGCCTCATCATCCTTTCCCTGTGTTCACTAATCTGTCAGAATGCATAGGAGGGGGTCAAAGGTAATAGCCAATCAGTACACAAGGTCCATCCCACAACAAACTCCAGATGGCCTGCTCCTGATCATAAAAACCAATTACAACACATGAACAACACCCCTTAAGAGGCATGGACAACCCCCTTAAATGACCACATCCTGTCTATTGTCCTTTGTTGTTCAATTGTGACAAACTTAAACCATTTCAGTTCCATATTCCAACAGTCCCCCCTTTACACATGTAACAAATACTCATTACATGTTGATAAAACTAACAAAAGAAAAGTACAATCTAATTCCTAACAAACTGAAAAGGTCCAAACACTTTGGTTAAAAATAAAGAAACATTATAAAAAGGATTATCTGGCCTATGAGGCTTTATTATTCCTTAAATGAAATGTAAATATGGACACGTGTCACCCTGACAAATAGCACTGTATGGCATTGCAAAGGTAGTGACCCTTGTGATCGATCTTTACCATACACTTATAATCCTATTAGAAGCAGACCTAATTTGACATCTCATCGAAGGCTTAATTCATTTCTCCCTTGTTCATATAATGTCATGCATCAACATCAAACTAACGACTCAACATATCCTGAACGTAACACACACACACTCATCCCCAATGAATGTACCAGTGACAGTTTCTACCTTTGAAAAGGAATATGGCACTCATAAACACATCAGGATTTTTGTCGTAATCATAACCATTAAGCAACTTCACAAACATTGCCGATTAGGAAAACTATTGGCTGTTGGGAATGACGCTTGATCTAATTAAGAGTCCTGTTGTCTGTTTCTGTGGTCTTCTTTGTCTTGCATCAATTATTAGTTATTGCAGTCTCTTTGGTGTGGGCCTGACCAAGTAATAGGTCTCAACAGATATCAGCAAAAGTGTGTATCTAAAAAGTAGAAGTTTCCATTTGTACACAGTAGCGATGTTTCCTACTGTGTTTTGGATCAATTGACCTTTCCAGTGATCCAATCCAGGTGGTTCTCAGTCTTGTAGTGGTGTAGCACACAGGAAAAAAATCTGTTGTATCACTATGAGCCTGAAAACAGAAATGTTGTCTCTGCAATCAATCATTTGGTTGTCCATAGTTCACCTGTAAATATGAGTGTATATCTATCTGATCTGACCCTGGCATCGTTCTGCATTGTAAGTGGTCAGGATGATTAAAAACAGACCTGTCCAGTCTAGTTGTAGTGATCCATCTACGACATGTTGTTGTACTCACACTCTGTCGTCTGTGTCCACCCAAAGGGTTTGTGATCCCCATCTGTGAACATTTACCTGCAACACAAACGGTTAAAGCCGTACAACAGTCCATCAGAATGTTTTCTACTCTGTGTAGGAGTGTACAACATAACAGTTGCCAATGCTCTGTTATAACTGCACCAACAAAAAAATAATTCTCTATGTAATGTTTCACAAATACCCACTTGATTCACCTTGAGCTCTGAGCTCAACTCTTTAAATCCTAATGAATTATCATCGCAAACATTCCCCCCCTGCTTTCACTCCATGAAGTCCATGGAAAAGTGACATCATAAGAGAAAGCAGAATCATAGCAACTACGCCCACAGGAGGGGCCACCCTGGACACTGGCCATCATTTCACGAAGGACAAAGTCAAAATAAAGAGCTGTCCATCAAGGATAGATCTAGAATCCATTCAAGAAGACGATACCATAGTACATTCATCAAAATCAATGTGAACATGTTTAAAACAAACCCAATCTGACATATACAGTGGGGAGAACACGTATTTGATACACTGACGATTTTGCAGGTTTTCCTACTTACAAAGCATGTAGAGGTCTGTAATTGTTATCATAGGCTGTGAGTGACGAAATTTAAAACAAAAATCACATTGTATGATTTTTAAGTAATTAATTTGCATTTTATTGCATGACATAAGTATTTGCTCACCTACCTTCTATTTGTCTCTATTTTAGAATGAATGCTAGTTTGCTAGATTTATTTATTTAGGTTTGCTAGCTATAGGACGAATTTTGGAATGAAGTCGGCTATGATAGCTTTTACTAATTACTATACAGTAGCCAAACTTAATGTAGGTTTTTATTTTTTAATACACTTTTTTTTAAGTTAGCTATGGTAGATTTGACTAATACGATTCCTCAAGTAATAGCTAACCTAAATGTATATTTGAGGACATAGGACATAGGTATATAAATCTTTATATACGCTTTGGACTTATCACACAAGGCCTCGGGAGGTGGAGGTGACTTGTAAGTGGGAAGACATGACTGCTAGCATAACCATGTAAGTTTTATGATCAAGCTCTTGTCAGCAGTATGCTAGGTCGTCTTCTAGATAGATTACCGAGTGTATTTATATTTTTATCTACACGTATTATTGAACAAGATTATTAATAATGACATAATACATTCGAAAGTACTAGGTAGCTAGCTTACTGTTGCTAGCGGTTACTTGAAGTAAGGAGCGTCGTTAGCATGTCAATGGTTCTGAAATATCATGTGATATCAACATTACTTGTCTAATCAAGCATACACAAATATGAACACTATTACTTTTCACTAACAATGTATTAGCCCTGCTAACAAGATTTCTCTTAAAGATTTGCAGATGTCAGCTACTCGCTAGTATATAGTCCAGCCCAAACAGAAGCCAATATAGTAAAAGACAATACTCTTAAAATGACTGCAACTCTTGTATTTGGAATACAATTATTGCTAAGATGTGGTGAATATCAGATTTCTATTATACTTCTGCAGTTGTGAGTGATGTGTATGACCTAGAAGTCGTGGTCTGAAATGTTTGGTTTGACCAGAGCAGACAAGACTGATTTCTGTCAGGTTTTGAACTCCCTCTAATGTTGTCATAATGACATACAGTGTGCTATCCAATATGTGAATGGCATAATGTTGAGCTCAAATTGGCAGCTGTCATCAACAGATACTGGAAGCAAATAAACTTTTTTTAAACCTCTTTACCAGAAATTTTTATTTATTCAGCTGTTGGACTTGTTGACTCAGTTCAAGGAGAGCCAGGCTAAGCTCCACTGGATGATGACACATCCTGCATTTTATCCTCCAGGGACAAACCATGCTTTGAGGAAAGGCTCATTAATCCTTACAAAGGTTGGTTAAATTAGTTTTATTTACATTTCGAATCCTTACAATTATCTTAGAGTTGTCCACTGGAATGGACATTTGGTCAAACAAGAACATCTTTGAATCCCAATGACTTCCACAGTTGTGGACAGGTCATGGATTATTGATGATTTAGTTCTATACCTTAATAGCTAAACACATTTCACAACAAGGAACTGAAATTATACAAAAATAATATTATTAATAGATAGCTTTATTTTTTAATTTTTTGAATATTTCAAGTGTTGGAAAACTACATGTTTGCTTATTTTATACTTCTAACAAGCCACCAACAGTTAGATATCATCTACAGATATATGTATAAATACAGATACTGCCACCCTTAGTTTTGAGCAGACAACCATAATGCTGGAGGTAGCTAATGCAAGTATTGTGGCTATGATCCTTTTACTTGGCTATGCGTTTGTATGACATCAAAAGGTGTGCTATTAGTCTTACTGTTATTATACATTTTGTCTGTCTTAATAGGAAGAGGCGTGTTTGCCACAGAGCACGTTGATAAGGGTGCATTTGTCTTGGAGTACCAAGGTGAGCTCATCACAAAAGAAAACATTTTGAGACAGGAGAGATACTCTACTTTTTTGTTTGAACTTTGTGGTATGTATTTTTAAAAAATTATCATTAAGCATTTAAGCAAGTTACTTTATGAGCAAGTGCTTAGCCTAAGGTGGAATAAGACTACTTAACTCCTCCCAACTCCATTCACTGGTTGGATCTAGAAGTGGTATTTCAAAATCTCTAACTATCCCTTTAAGGCATGTATGTTTTCTGAGTGTAATTGTTTTCTTCCCCCCCGCATTGAGTGTTAATGCATCAAAAGAGGATGGATCACTAGGAAGATAATTAAATGATGACCACATATCACCAAATTGTATAATTAAAAGAATCATGGTCCAGGAGAGGCCACATCTTTGCTTGTTTGCTATTGAAGATGTAGAAGTGGATTCAGAAATCACATACAACTATGGTGACTCAAAATGGCCATGGCATGATTTGGTAGGTTGGTCTATTGCTATCTATGCAACTTTTGTAGGGTCTTGTGTTCTTTACAGCATCCTCAGTGTTGCTGCTGTATGTAGTCGCCATATTGCAACCCCATACTTAAAGGAGCCTAAAAGATCTATTAAGCGATGTCTCTGAAGCCATGCAAGAATGCTGAATGTTCAAGTGCTCTAATCCTGAATACTTCAATCAATCAATCAAATGTATTTATAAAGCCCTTTCTACAACAGCAGTTGTCACAAAGTGCTTTTACAAAAACACCCAGCCTAAAACCCCAGTGAGCACGCAACAACAGGATTGAAGCACGGTGTCTAGGAAAAACTCCCTATGGGGGGCCGGATTGTAGGAAGAAACCTAGAGAGGAACCAGGCTCAAAGGGGTGGCCATACCTCTTGTGGCTGTGCAGGTTGATGTTTAAGAATACTGCTAATAATTAATAAATTCACATGAGCTGTGTCCAGAGTCTAAAATGCCTGATCTAGGTGACAAGCATGATCAGATTGGCAGGACAGGAACAGTCCAGGGTGGGTTGATTAGGGGTTCAGCTTGGTGGCAGCCGGAATCGTCAGGATCATCTAGGTTGGGAGGAGGGGTCAGCAGAGTGGCAGCTGGAATCGTCAGGTATCTGCTTGTTCTGCAGCAAAACCCGGAGAGCTCGGGAAAAGATCTTCTGGACCTGGTACTGGTACCACAGGTGTAGGCCGATACCTCACGTCCTTCTAAGTTGAACCGCAACAGGAGACAAGGAGAGTTGTTAAAGAGTGCATTTCTTAGAGTTATGGAAGAGAACATAGAGTTATGGAGGAGAACTAGCCCTGCTCCCCCGTACAATAATATAGCAGCATAAAAACTTTTGTCTGAGACAGGGGGGTCCAGTGACACTGTGGCCTTATCCAAGGGAGGCCTCGGACAGGACCCAACAGGCAAGAAATCAATCCACCCACATTGCCAGGCATCAGCCAAAGGGACATCGACTAACCGCAACCACCCTATATGAGGGCCGAGTATTGCCAGCAGAGTTAATTTCAATTGCTCGAGGGGCGCAAAGGACAGACAACAGCAAGCCAGTGACTCCGCCCTCAAGTGGCATTGGAGAGCAGGTATCCCAGTGGAGATGAGAGCCCACCTGGCAAGACAGCAAGGGCGGACAGTATCGAGCCATTCCGGTCACCTTCAACCCCTGGGCCAGGCTACACTAGTCAAAAACCATGCTGAAAAGATGCGTCTTTAGTAGACACTTGTCTTTGACTTGATTTTGATCCATATTGCAGGCTATTGACAGATCGCTTCCTACTAAAGCTGTTGAGACCTTTGGTCTGGGACCGTCTTCTAGTGGCACACCTGGTGCTCTCATTGGAGTTCCAGCTCTAAGCACACAGGTATTTGTCCCTAACGGGTCTTTTGTTCAGCAATTCATTTTATTTCAAGACAGGAAAACGCACGTTCCCTGTCAGTTATTGTGGGGCCTGGAACCCATTCCAGGTGTGTCATTTGTGGGGACAGAAGTCTCCTCACAAAATTTCTGTGTACTGTAGTTAACACACATTCCTTGTGTTGAAACCATCTGTTTCCCCCCGAGTCCGTTTGGAGAAGATCAAGTCGACGCAAGTCTGTTCGTTTGCAATATTCTTTATTCAGCAGATTATTATCCGGAGATCAGTTCCACACAACCTGCAGAAAAGATCTGATCTGGGGTAGTCTCACATCAGTATAAAAAGAGTGCAGGAGACAAGGCGTAGCAAGCATTGTTCCAATCAGATTCAATCGTTCTTATTCTGTATCCTTATTTGGCTCTGTTTCTAGGGTGGTCTAATGCTCTATATGATAGTCAATGCTTTACGTA
>JACXGK010010494.1:0-17891 GCA_016801125.1 Novumbra hubbsi | reverse complement strand
GAACATCAGGGTAGCTTACAACTTTAGTACCTTTCATGACAGCCCATACGAACATCAGGGTAGCTTACTACTTTAGTACCTTTCATGACAGCCCATACGAACATCAGGGTAGCTTACTACTTTAGTACCTTTCATGACAGCCCATACGAACATCAGGGTAGCTTACTACTTTAGTACCTTTCATGACAGCCCATACGAACATCAGGGTAGCTTTTTTCTCATGTCGTTAATGTTTGGGATTCATTACAAAGCCATAATATTGAAGGACAACAGCTTACTACACTTTGAAGTGTTATGATTTCACTGTATGGCAAAACAGACATTATATTTCATGATGATTCGCTGACAGAAGTACATAATCAACACACACACCTCTACAGAACAAAGAAACCCACACAGCAGTTCCACATCCTTCCTTGGCAACAGTGTCCTTGGTTACAGGGTTAGCTAACCTGTCTAGTCCTGGAAGATCAGGCATGAATCTAAAATGACACCCTGGTCCCTATGTAGCGCACTTCTTTCGCACAGGACCCTAAATGGGGGATATGGTTTAATTTGGGGCGCATTTGTTGATGTTACGCATGCATCAGCATTCTAAAGCCAAGCTTGCTGATACAGTAAACGTCTCTAACCTGATCAATGGACAGCCAGGCTGTCAATTCTGCATATAGGAGAAACAGAGCAGGGAGTCTAGCCAACTGTCAGCAGGAGCCTGAACCTCTTAGAAGTCACCTTCAGACAAGAAACACACTGACTAGTCTAGGACCCGAGTATATAAAACGCTGTGTTAGGACATCCATGACATCCGTTAATAAGCCCTTGCTTTAGTAACAACCACAGGATTTTGCAGTGTTTGGACCTGTGTCTCACGCTGTCTAAGGCATCGTTGGCATCTACCAGACATGGGCAATGACATGCTAAGGACAGGCTATTCATTTAACCGGTATGGTTAATCACTGGAAGGTCAACAGGATATAGAAGTAGTGAGGAATCGTGATGACGAACAGAGGAGAACGGTGGTTGAATCAAGTGAACTGAGTCAGAACAATGGGGACAGAACTAAATCTGACCCGTGGAAAGAGGACGATTCTTTGAGCCACGAATTGGAAGCGTGGTAATTGTCTGTACGGGGAGGGCAGACATTCTATATGACTCCCATTCTGAGGGCCACAAGGCTCTGCTGTTCCTGGGCTTTGTCTGAATGTGACCCCTATGTGTGTGAGACCCCTCTGTGTGTGAGACCCCTCTGTGTGTGTGACCCCTATGTGTTTATATCTGATTAAAAGTACATAGTGTCCCATCAGGGTTTAAATCTGTTCAGAAATAGTAGTGTCCCATTTGGGTTTATATCTGGTCAGAGGTACGTAGGGTACCATCAGGGTTTATATCTGGTCAGAGGTGCATAGTGTCCCATCAGGGATTATATCTGGTCAGAGATACTTGTTGTTATCAGGGTTTAACTCTGGAGAGAGCTACAGCGTTATTATCAGGTTTTAACTCTGGTGAGAGCTACAGCGTTATTATCAGGTTTTAACTCTGGTGAGAGCTACAGCGTTATTATCAGGTTTTAACTCTGGTGAGAGCTACAGCGTTATTATCAGGTTTTAACTCTGGTGAGAGCTACAGCGTTATTATCAGGTTTTAACTCTGAGCAGATGCACATAGTGTTCATCCGGGTTTAACTCTGGTCAGAGGTACAATGTTAATATCCGGGTTTAAATCTGGTCAGTGTTCTTTCAGTGTTTAACACAAGTAGTTCCGTCTGCTGTTTCGCACAATCTGAGGGTTTGGACCTCTTGTTCTGCTCTGTATGGCTGCCTCTGATTGGTTCTGCCGCCCCATGGTGGGCCAAGCCCAGCTGGACTAGCAACATCATGCCAAGACTCCTTCATCAGAAAGGACATGACGTTGATGGCTCCGGTGTGTGTCTGTGCATTTGTCTGTTACTGTGTGTGTGTGGTGGGGGTGTCTGTGTGTGTTTGTCTTTCTGTCGGGTGTGTGTGTCTGTGTGTTTGTACAAGGGCTCGCGTTCCCTCTAAGGCGCCAGCCGATTCATTGAAGGGATATCATCCAGTTGTTCAAAGGCCCCGTCTCATTTACAGAATGAAAAGCCTCGGCATATAATGGGGCTTTAGTAATCACATTATTTAGCGATAACGTGTAGTCTACAAGCAAGCACTTCTGGGCCACATGTGCAGGGTGCATTATAGGTCCTTGTTGCTACGGGGAACACATCTGAGTAGGTTTGGAGAGAATGGAATGTTTCTGGACTACCTAGAGGGCAATACTCATGTGATGGTAACAACTGAACCAATTACTGAACAACTGTTCTCCAGTGAGCTTATTGAAAGATAGTAACAGACAGTGTTAAATTACATTCTTTTAATAAACTGCAGCTGCTATTTTGTAACAGTAAATTATTATATTTTTTTTAGGATGGTGACAAAAGTTGGTGACAAAATCATTAGCAAGCTCCAGGAGCCAGAGGTAGACAGTCCGTGCCTTGATTTATGCAAATCGGATTCTCCATAGTCTGTTTAGAATGTTTATTTTAACCACTTTTTCCTCAGTTTCTACATGATCAAGGCCCCCCTGTGTCTTTTATATTTCATTTTTTTCACTCTTATCATCGCTTTCTTCTATTCTTTCTTCTGCTGAACTTATCAAAGAAACAAGGATTTGTTGTTGGAAGCGTTGCCGCAAGATTCTGCCAGCGTCGCTGAAGGGGAGACAGATTCATTTTTGTCTCAATGAGTCTGAGGCTCTCTGCTTTCTGTCAGATTCTAATTTTAATTTTCTTTTGAATAACTCTGTAATTGTTTCAGAGTATAAGCCAAATTATTATGTCTCCTAAACATTGCCGGAGGCTACATAATATCCAAGCTGTGTTGGGATCCAACCATATTGTATTTAGAGAAGCAACATTTGCAAATTTGATGGGGTTAAACAAATGTCACACTGACTAATAACATTAAAATATAACATACATTTAAAAGTACAGTCAATTTTTTGTATATAATTAGATCATCAGCGTTTGGGAATACTTGAGTAATATATATCAGTGATTTAAGAAATACTAGGACACTGTAATGTTGTAGTATTGCAGGACACTGTGTAATGTGATATTATTGCAGACACAGTGTAATGTTGTAGTATTGCAGGAAAGAGTGTAACGTTGTAGTAGTGCAGGAAACAGTGTAACGTTGTAGTAGTGCAGGACACAGTGTAACATTTTAGTAGTGCAGGACATAGATACAGATGTTCATGACAAAGATGCTTTAATCCAAGTAGTAATATAAGACATAAAAGTCACATGAGACAGAGACTTGACATGAACCAATGACAGACAAGAAACACTGGGGCAGGAGGAACTATAACAGGGTGATAACAAGGAGTTAATGAGGAACAGGTGACCAGCCTAAACGAGACAAGTGAAACCAATAAACCACGAGGAACCAGACTCAACATAGAAACCACAGGCCTTGACCGGCCGTTACACAAAGTTGTTTCCATCAAGTACGAACTCAGAGAGACTTAACCTCCGTTTTGTGTGTAATTTCATTTCACATTGATAATAACAATAAGAAATCCTCTTATCGTTATGGGGGAATGCCGTGTGTTGATGGGTGCAAATATGAAAATGCAGGAACTTCTGAGGCACTGATACAATAATGTAAAAAAACACCTTTAAAGAGGGATGAGACTGACTTGCTCTGTCATTGTTCCATACTAAAAGTCACAGTGAATACTGGGACGAGGTAAGATGTATCCTCTATTCAGTGGCTGGGATTCATGCTTTGTTCCCAGACCCACTGGGTACATTTACAGAACACCCTTTCCATTTTGCCTTCTAAGGTTTGGAAGCTTGAAAAGTGTCAATTGACTGTTGTGCTTGTTTAAATGCATCAGCTATAGACATGTTACAGTTCAGCTTTAAATGTACATACGTGTAACCCAGGACCTAAAAATATGTTACAGTTCAGCTTTAAAATGTACATACGTGTAACCCAAGACCTAAAAACACGTTCAGTTCAGCTTTAAATGTGCATATGTGTAACCCAAGACCTAAAAACATGTTTCAGTTCAGCTTTAAATGTACATATGTGTAACCCAGGACCTAAAAACCTATCTACGCACTGACCTTTCCTGGGACTCCTGTTCACTCTGGGATACCATCCTGGTGGCATTGCCATGCGATATCTGAGATAGTTGTGCCAGTTGTCACTTTGTTTCAGGTTCCAGAAACCCTTCGGTTTGGTTCATGAGTATAACACAAAAGCTAATGTTTTTATTTATTACTATCAATGTGATGTTTAAACAAAACAGAAGCGTAGAGCAAAATAAACATATCGACTGACCCGATTAACTGTCTAATAAGATAGGCAAATAGCGACTCAACATTTCACGCATGTTTTAAAGTACAGCCGGAACTACAATAGCTAGCCCCAATTTTAAATAGCTTTTACAAGTGTCCCTCTGATTATGTCCCTATCTTCTCCGGTAATGTATGATCGGTTCCCAACCAGACCTCATGTAACCATGTGCACCTTCCTCGGTATTTGGGTACAATCAGAATGTGGACAATATCTGGACCAAATACACATCAGCACCAGACAACTGGATTTGTTTTAGAACGGTCATGGGTTTACTACTTCTGTCCCATTCCACCAGAACACAACGCGCACAGAACCAGAATTGAGCGAATATCCTTCCCATTTCATGAAAATCCAATCTGCCATGGAAGGCGAGACAATGTGACACAAAGCCCCTTTTAGTGGATGGACAGGAGCAGCTGCCTGGATGTCCAGGCCTGGGAAGAGACGAGCCCCCACACAGACGCTTGCTCTTGGCACCACCAGGCTATGGGGCTCATCTACACCCACCGCAAAGGCTAGGGTTTGGGACACAACATGGGCCTTTCCTTGCGTGGGTTTTTTTTCTCCAAAGTTTGTGTCACCCTTGGGAACACTCTGGGTTCCAAGGTCCTGGGGAGTGATGAACTGGCCCTATAATTGCTTTCTTCAGGAGTTTGATGGTAGTTTCAATTCAATTCCACACATATAGAGTTTAGTGAATGCTGGTTTGGGGTGCAGTCTTCTACAGTGATATCAAGTCATACTTGCAGAGATCCGTCCCGTTCTTAAACAAACCTTGTTTTCTTTCCCCGTGGAAAGGTTTCTCTGATGTCCTGGTCATAGATCGGGCAACAATACCTGGTATGTTTTTAGGGCTTTTTAAAGTGTGCTGCATTGACCTGAGTAGCTACATTAGTTTGTTATGTAAAGTTGCATATATCCATAGATGGAGACGTCAATTTCCGAGATAACAATGTGCCACAGTGCTTGTGTATTAACTGTGCAGTGCTTGTGTATTAACTGTGCAGTGCTTGTGTATTAACTGTGCAGTGTGGACCAATATAGCTTGATTTTCCTGTGATAGAAGGCCACAATCATACGTGGTACATTTCTAACACGGCAAGCATTTTGTTTTCTCTTTCGTGATGTAATCCTAAACCAATTTAGATAATTGAAAGGCAAAAGTGAGTAAAAACATCCAATTTGTTTAAAGTGGAATATTGTTTTCATAGATGTGAAAGGATGGCAGAGTGTTGGGTTCATTTCTGAAAGTTAGCTGGTTTGAATCTACAAGCTAGATTAATTAACATAAAAGGGTTTACATTCAAAGGGCTCGTTCAAGTTGTTCGACATCAGAGCATCTGCTAAATTACTGAAATGTAAAACTTAATTACATGCATTTACACATAAGAATGAGGTTGACAGACGAAGGACCCAGTCCGGTTTTAACAGGCATTCGGTGTGGAAAAACACAGGGACCTTTGAAAGATGACGTCAACAGTTGGAACGAGGAAAAATACAAATTACAACATGAACTAGTAGACAAACACAAATTTGCCACAGTGATCATACACCAGCATCAGTCATCTCATTTGGAACAAATATGATCTTATACATCTGATTTACATAAATTTAAATATTAAGTAGCTAGATAAGCCAGAGTGTGGTTACACATTAACAAGCAATTTACCATGGAAAAAGAGCTGCAATCACCAAAACGTTCCACTCTGGTAAATATATACAGTTAAAAGACAGAAGCTCAAATCACCTACTATTTCCCATGTAGCACACTGGACAAAGCATGTGTGGAAGGATTGAGTCGTGTGCAATAACCTCACCACTTAGTGAGGAAACAGAAAAAAACAACATGGACTATTGAAATCATTTAATGCTTTTTAAAACAAATACAAGTTACTTCACTGGGTCATCACATATGAACAAGAGTTTCTTTTTTTTTCATCAATAGCTGTAATAACACCCTCAGAAATATTGTACATTCACATGGCTGCTTACAGACACGTTTTCTCACTATTTAAATGTAGTTGCGGTGTATTATTTACAGAGTCAACCAACCAAATGCATCGACCCAGCGACAATAATAGCTGATATCTGCAGCATATCAAAACCTCGCTGTTAGGGTTGCTAAAATGCTGGTAACTTTGCCAACGTTTCCCAAACAAAATCAATAGGATTTCTGGAATCAGGAGGAACCAAAAGAAATTTCCGGAAACCCTGGAGATTTTGCAGAAATGCAAGTCGATTTTGCAACCCTACCTTTTGTCACGGAGTGGTAGAATCAGAAGGATGATGGTTGTAATAGGAATGATCTGTGAATATCAACTTAATCTAGCCATCAAAGTTAGTGGTGCATTTTCCAAGTATTTAAAAAAAAATCCAGGTTTCCTAGAAATACTGATTGGAGTTACCAGAATATTGCCACCCTAAAGATTGTTGCTCTCCAGTCTTTCTGTTTTTTGCAGTCAAAACAGGTCTATTATACATTGAACAGGCAAGATAGCAGTTGTCCCTAAATAAAACCCATCTATAATATTATATACATTATTTACAATGGAATGTTAAGCTGAATCCTACTGACCAAAAGCTATTGTATCTAAAAGTAGATGAAGGAGGGAATGGAACCGCAATTAATTATGTAAAAACAGAACACTTGGAACACCCTCACCATATAAAAATCCCCAAAGAAGATCATGTTTTGCACAATAGCCACAATATATGGATTCCATTACAATGACAATGCCTGGACTTCTAACAGGGTGGTTGTTTCAAAGTCGAGTGAGGCAGTGGTACCTTGATGCATAAAGATGTCAGTTAAGTGGCATGCTAATGACTTGGCCCGGAAACTTGTGCTTGAATAGAAACATCATTTGCCTTAGTTACGGAAATACTTTAGGTACTGGGAAAAGCTTGTGTTTTAGGGCATGTTAATTACATCTCATCCAAAATCGTACATTACTGTGAAAATAATTCCATCTTTTAAGTTTGTGCTTTTGCTGAAGTTACCCACCACAGAATGGAGACACATTTTCACCCCAGCAAATTTTCTCGAGATCTTTAATAATTCCAGTTTTATGAGAAATCAGTGCAGAAGAGTTAACGTGGGGAGGGTGTGAAGACTACAGTCTGCTTTTTATGACTTGATTAGAAATGATGAGAGTGGTTTTCTACATCTTCTCCTTTCATTTTGATGTAAAATAAAAATGCTCTTGATCGATCTACAATAAATGATTTTACTTTGTTATATATATTTCAGATCATGGACTGATGAAATAGGACAAGGACGGAGCAGCAACTTTCATTTTTACATCACCTCACCGCTCACAAATATCATAGGCACTGAACACTCAGCTAACACACGTTAAGAATAATAAAAATAAATCATGTATGGTCTCTTTCATTAAGCACTTTGCTGACACTTTCATAATCACAGCTGTATAAACAACACACATCTAACATGAAAAAGAAAAACAAATGCTTGTTGATGGGAGGAAACCATTCATTTCTCTCTTAAGACGTTACAGTGACGTTTATTCATCAGAACCAATGCATGTACCCTAACCCTAACCCTAACCCTAATCCCGGAGAGGCCAGGCGTGACGTCAGGGGTTCAGCCCGTGTCTTCGTTGCTCTATCCGCCAAGGAGCGGGCACCACCAAAGTAAGGGTGGCACGTCCCAAGTGGCATCTTACTCCCCCCCGCCTAGTGCCCTTGGCCATGAGCAGAATAGGGTGCCATTTGGGTAGCACGCTTGATCGTTTGTCTTTAAAGACTGACGAAATCCCATTGTCTACCTCGGTCCACTATGGCTCCCTGCTGCATACCCACTGGCAAGGAGTGAACCCCTCTCCTCCACGCTAACC
Organism: Novumbra hubbsi; assembly: GCA_016801125.1. Classification (NCBI taxonomy): domain Eukaryota; kingdom Metazoa; phylum Chordata; class Actinopteri; order Esociformes; family Umbridae; genus Novumbra; species Novumbra hubbsi. The sequence goes on along the minus strand of JACXGK010010494.1, from coordinate 9,658 downwards.
TGAGCCAGGAACACAAAGACGGGTCTTCTTGCCTGGTACAAAACGAGGAACATTAACTAAACACATACATCCGCCCTCACGTAAAAAGCACACGCAAGAAATGGGACTGAATCTTGGTACCAGTGTACAGGGAGCCACGGGTGTCTGCACTGACGTCTGTCACTTTCTGTCAGATTTCCCACTCATATGTTCAGCCAGGCGTTGGATTGATTTTCCCAAATAATAATAATATGTTGTAGCTCGTATGGTGGACCTCAAAGCTGCGGAGACAAAGTGTTTTTTTTTTCAATGCAACCGTGATCCTGGCATCAGATATTGTGGTTTCAAAATAAAAGCCAAACAATAGGCCGGCCCTTCAAAAGCAGGGCTTTATGCTCATCTGCGTTTCAGATGCCAACTCGTTTGGCTAAAGGAACTCTGTTTTTCTTTCTCCCATTGAGTGCATACAGAAATGCTGAAATACACGAAACAAAAAAAAAACAATTAATGAAAAGACAAGACAAAGAAAAGCTGTAAGAAAAAAAAACTAAACAATGATCGACAAATACAGTCAGACAATATACTGTATATGTCACAATGTTTCTCTATTCCCTTTGCTTTGAGTTTTCTTCTCCCTGTTTTGGCCAGAGAGATGCTAACCCACCTGAAGCATCACTTCCACTGTCCCAATGTCCAAATATCCCTGTCCACTGGCCCAATGTCCACTGTCTCCCATTGAAGGTGGTGTGATGGAAACGACAAAGTACTGTAGGTCCATTTTTACACATTCATAAAGTTACCAGAGACCCAAAGTCCCTGTCCAAGCAGAACCACCCAGGTTTCTAAACAGTGAGGGCATTTTAGTTGTACAGTACAAACCGGCCTTCTCTCAACTCCCAAGGCACACCCTCTAAGCCAACCACGCAAAAACAAAAACATCTACAGCAATAAAAACACGTGGATCCCCCAAAAAGCATAAAACAGACATTTTATCACGTAGAAAATCAGGTACACAGGTAAACCTTTTCAAGTTCCAGCCCAAAACAATGTATGGTCCTTTTCAGAGCAAGTATTACAGCCAGTACCTTGAAAATACTGGAGCCCCATGCCAATGCAACCATTACAAAGGAAACATGCCACAAGAGGGGAACGTGTGACAAACTGAAATGAGCAATGCATCGGGACCGTAGCCCATGTCTCCTCCGCTTCCTCAGCCAAGCTAAAATGGCCGACAAACTAAGATGGCCGCCGGCACGACACAGCGTGTGAATCTAGGGCACAGGCAGGCACATGCACTGACGTCTCCTCAAGGTCTGTATGTACTATACTGCCATGTCCATAAGGCTTGTTGTGTTGACACGTGCCTAGGGTCCCAGTGCAGGCTCAGCCCTGAGGACTACAGGGCTTTCAAATAAACACTGGCAATGTCTTTGGAAAGCAGCTAAAACCAACATGGTTTGTTTCTCCACTGAGTTGGGTGTGGGGGAGGTCGAAATACATAGCGCAGTTTGTCATGCCTTATACTACTCTGTATAGTGATGAAGTGTTGCTAGTTATTCATGGAGGAGATGCCAGTACTGTGGAAAAGGTTGATGGTTTTAACTTGTAGGAGACGAATACCGTGGTGAATCTGGCTAGTTATAACACATAAGAAACCAGTACCGTGGTGAATCTGGCTAGTTATAACACATAAGAAACCAGTACCGTGGTGAATCTGGCTAGTTATAACACATAAAAAACCAGTACCGTGGTGAATCTGGCTAGTTATAACACATAAGAAACCAGTACCGTGGTGAATCTGGCTACTTATAACACATAAGAAACCAGTACCATGGTGAATCTGGCTAGTTATAACACGTAAGACACCAGTACCGTGGTGAATCTGGCTAGTTATAACACGTGAGAGACCAGTACCGTGGTGAATCTGGCTACTTATAACACATAAGAAACCAGTACCGTGGTGAATCTGGCTAGTTATAACACGTGAGAGACCAGTACCGTGATGAATCTGGCTAGTTATAACACGTAAGACACCAGTACCGTGATGAATCTGGCTAGTTATAACACGTAAGACACCAGTACTGTGGTAAATGTTGCAAGTAGTTCCAGAGAAGTTACATGTGGTGAATAGTAGGTACTGTCATTGGCAGACATCTTGACTTTTCTCTAAAAAGAGTTGACCCCAGATCAAGGGCCTCCTTCTCTCTACACCCTCACCTGGTGATCAACAGGACACCGTTACCCCTTAATAGACCAGCATAACGTAGAAAAAGCAAGTTATAAAAAAACCTTAAACAATAGCAGTGATGGCCATGGTGATGAGAATACAAATAACCAAACCAATGTATCATACAACCAGTGATTGACTATCACAATGTCCTCTGCCAACCCCTCACCATGTTCCCCAAGTCTTTTTCTTTTTTTTTTAACACATTTAATACATTTATATATCATGAAAACAAAATACACAGAAAATGAATAACACACAAGTATTTTCCAAGCGACCAGTTCAGACTTTCTCAGTCTGGCCTTTAAAAGTCACTGGCGGCCGGAGTCCAATGACAGGTTTTGTTTTAATTGCCGTTTCATCTAGCGGGATTTCGATATACCATGATGCAATGCTGTCGTCGACATGGCGATGTGTTGTTGAAAGCTCTTTTCTACATGACTCTGCATTTTCTAATGCGGTTTTGGTTGAATGGGTTCTGGAGGGCTGGAGGGGGGAGGGGTCTAGACTAACTTGCAGAGGGATAGGGTGGGGGGGGGGGGGGGGGGGTGTGGCCAACGAGAGGGTGGGGGCGGTGGCTTGTGATGAGGTGCGGTGGTTGGTGGACGACAGGAGGAGGCGTTGCCGGCTGTTTGGCGGGTCCTCTCACACATACCACTCCTTCTTGGAAATGACGGAGCCGTCGGTCTGGGACACCATGTCGTCCGCCATCTCCGCCTCGGGGTCGAACTGGAAGGCCAGAGTCCGTTCGTCGTAGTCCCGGCTCTCCCCTTCGTCCACCGTGAAATAGGGCCTCTTCTGGTCCTCCGCGTCGCCCGCCTCCCCGCCCACGCCGATCTGGGCCGGCTTCTTCTCGTCGTCCGAGTCGTCCGGGTACTGGAGGCTCTTGGGGGCGGGGTGGTTGGCGGGCAGCCCCCCCGCCTTGCTGTAGCCGTTGCCGAACACGTGTTTCTTGGTGCTGTAGTCGCCCTTGAAGGTGCGCTGGCGGCGTCGCAGGAACAGGAAGAGCAGAGTGGCGGCGGCCGCCAGCAGGACCACCCCGCCCACTGCGCCCCCTATGGCCGCGCCCGCATTGTGCTCCTTCTGCTTCGTGGTGTGGTCCCAGGGTGTCGGGTTGATAGGGAATTCTGGGTAGGAAAAGACAGATGGAAGGGCTGTGTCAGTGCTCAGGTGGGAGGAGGGGGGGGAGGTGAGGGGGGAGTGCAGGTGCTCTTTTTTGGGGGGAGGGGGGGGGGGGGGGGGGGGGGGGGGGGGGGGGGGGGGGGGGGGGGGGGGGGGGGGGGGGGGGGGGGGGGTGTGGGGGGGGGGGGGGGGGGGGGGGGGGTGGAGAGGCAAGGGACAGGCAAAGGGAGAGGAAGAAGGAAGGAATGAGACAGGACAACCCCCCCCCCCGACGGAAACCCTCCGATGCGCCCCAGCGACAAACCCTCACACAACCCCACTGCAAACACCCCCCCACACACCCATGGGGGAGTCAACTTTAGTCATCACAGCCATGCGAGAAAGCATCCACCTGTCACACATCAAACCCCGTCACACATCATACACCATCGCCAAAGAGCCCTGTACCCCTTCATACACCATTACACATCATACACCATCACACATCATACACCATCACACATCATACACCATCACACATCATACACCATCACCAAAGAGCCCTATACCCCAACATACACCATTACACATCATACACCATCACACATCATACACCATCACACATCATACCCCGTCACACATCATACACCATCACCAAAGAGCCCTGTACCCCATCATACACCATCATACATCATACACCGTCACACACCCTCACCACAGAGCTCATTTACACAGCGAAGCGCTGTGGAAGCCTGTTGTTTCAGAGGTCAACACTGCTGGTGGCACAGACCCAAAGTGACATGGGTGTGAAGAGTGTGTGTTCTGCTGGACTTGCCTGTACCTTACTGGAGAGTGTGTGTTCTGCTGGACTTGCCTGTACCTTACTGGAGAGTGTGTGTTCTGCTGGACTTGCCTGTACATTACTGGAGAGTGTGTGTTCTGCTGGACTTGCCTGTACATTACTGGAGTGTGTGTGTTCTGCTGGACTTGCCTGTACCTTACTGGAGAGTGTGTGTTCTGCTGGACTTGCCTGTACCTTACTGGAGAGTGTGTGTTCTGCTGGACTTGCCTGTACATTACTGGAGAGTGTGTGTTCTGATGGACTTGCCTGTACATTACTGGAGAGTGTGTGTTCTGCTGGACTTGCCTGTACCTTACTGGAGAGTGTGTGTTCTGCTGGACTTGCCTGTACATTACTGGAGAGTGTGTGTTCTGCTGGACTTGCCTGTACATTACTGGGAAATTCAAATGCGGTTTAGCATAACTTTTCATGAGCTGAATGCAAAGGACTTTCAGAAATCAAAAGCATAAGCACAAGCGTATTCCCCGACTTGTTAGACAAATGGCCGTGCCGAGAATGAATAATACAGCTGCTGTTCCAATTAAGATCCATCTCTCACTCCCCCTCTGTACACTGTACCTCCCTCTCTCTCCCTGTCTGTACACTGTACCTCACTCTCTCTCCCTGTCTGTACACTGTACCTCCCTCTCTCTCCCTGTCTGTACACTGTACCTCCGTCTCTCTCCCTGTCTTTACACTGTACCTCCCTCTCTCTCCCTGTCTGTACACTGTACCTCCCTCTCTCTCCCTGTCTTTAAACTGTACTTCCCTCTCTCCCTCTGTCTTTACACTGTACTTCCCTCTCTCCCTCTGTCTTTACACTGTACTTCCCTCTCTCCCTCTGTCTTTACACTGTACCTCCCTCTCTCTCCCTCTGTCTTTACACTGTACCTCCCTCTCTCTCCCTGTCTTTACACTGTACCTCCAGGTCGTCCTCCCTTTTTGTCTCCTCTTTCTCTATCTTACTCTCCTTTCTCTCCCCCAATGTCTCACGCTCTTTCTCCAGATATAGATTACCTAAGCTTTGCTGTTCTCTCTCCAGGGCAGAGGCAGACCTCTCACTGGGACAAAGTGACGATTATCTGACAGTGAAGAAAGACAGAGCTCAGAAGTATCACTACACTACATTCAGTTGCATTAGCAAAGACCCTGAATCTTCTAAGATGGGAAAAGAAAGAGAAGGAATTCCAGCGTGTGTTTAAAGGAGTTTTGTGGGATTGAAGAAGAAACAGAGAAAAGACAAGGAGCTCCCAACAAACCTCCACCTATGGTCCTTCACTGGTGAACTGACAGATAAGATCCTTACATGAATTATAAATAGAAACATGCTAAACACCAGAGGATGTTCCAGAACAACAGACCGCTGTAGACTGGACAGCAGAGGAAGTCACAAGACAACAGACCGCTGTAGACTGGACACCAGAGGATGTTCTAAAACAACGGACCTCTGTAAACTGGATCCAAGAGGATGTCACAGGACAACAGACCGCTGTAGACTGGACACCAGAGGATGTCACAAGACAACAGACCGTGTAGACTGGACACCAGAGGATGTCACAAGACAACAGACAGTGTAGACTGGACACCAGAGGATGTCACAGGTCAACTGACCACTGTAGACTTGAAACAATAGTATTAAGTTATTTGCATACTAAAGACATGGTTGGCATGACAATACAGTTGGTATGCAACGCTATGAAGATAAAACACCTTGTTTCTACACATGTAAACGCACTAAAATCAGTTCATGAGAAACACCTACCACAATTATAACTACCGTGAAACCTTCCCTAGAGACGTATACAATGTAAAACATTCCCCAGAGATGTATATGCTGTAAAATATTCCCCAGAAATGTATATGCTGTGAAATATTCCCAGTGATGTACATGCTATGAAACATTCCCCAGAGATGTATACGGCATGAAACATTCTCCAGAGAGGTATACACTGTTAAATATTCCCCAGGGATGTATATGATGTGAAACACTCACCAATGGTACTGAATATATGCTGTGAAAACCTCACCAGAGGTACTGAAAATATGCTGTGAATTCAATGCACTTTTCAAAGAATGACCTCAGGTCATCCACCACCGATATGAAGCCCCCATTGGACAATGCAGGTCAACAAACGTTCTGCATACGTCACCTGTCAGCTCGAGTAGTCAGGAGGTCATGAGGTGAGAAGGAAGATGATTACATGAGAAATACAGGAAAACCGCCAGATGGGGAATCTTGCCAGGACACCAGTGTTAACCTCACTACTCTCAGGAAGCGTAACAGGATCTTTTTAACCAAATAGATTCAGGACACCTGATTGAAGTCCAGTCCAACAGAGGACCATAGGAAGGGGAATGTCCCCTTCATTGCCCACGGCCATTTGGAATTTATACATATATATCGAATAGTTTGCACCATTATTCCTAAAGCCTCAGTGACACAGCTACAACTCCATCACTCCTAAACCCTCAGTAACACAGCTACAACTCCATCACTTCTAAGACTTTAGTAACATAGCTACAACTCCAGACAAAACATCACTTGAGAAGCATAGCCTTATCCTCAGACTAAATAATACGGTTGAAAATTCCACACAGAGAAAATGTATGAATGAGACTTGGTTTCTGATTACGAAAAAAGGAAATGAGATTGCAAGTGAAATACAGACATGAATCCCAAATAATTTTTTTTCACAGAGGTACTACACACGATACATGGAAAACTGGTTTGATACTTAGAGAATAAGGTGTTTTTAAGACAAGACCACACTGTCAAACCCTTTCAGAGTGAGATCCAGAGGGGGGATTTTAAGGACTGTGGAATAACAAAGTGTGTCTGGCCAAATGACAGATGAACAAAGGGGTTTCAGAGATAAACTGAGAGGGAGTCACAGACAGCTTGAGATGTATCAGAGTCCTAAAGTCAAATCTTCCACAAATCTCCATTCACTGACATTCTGCAAATATTAAATAATACTAATAATACTGGATGAATAATAAACTAGACATAAATAAATTCATCCAAATTTAGCAGCAAACTTGTTAACTCGATTAAGCAATTAAGCGTTTGCTGCATTTGATTTCATGCAGTGCTGTATTGAATCTCTCAGATTGCAGTGCAATTACAATTACAACTAAGGACAAACAAGAGATAATCCACAATGTAGAATATCCCTGGACACACAGTCACAATGGCTTTTTTCCCTTATTAATGAGCCAGTTTATGGACACTTTCAATAGACGGAAGATCTCAAAAGATTTTGGTTGGCCGGTAGAAAGTTGCTCTTACATCTCAGTCATACTTTGTATTTCAAATGGCTTCTCTACCTAGGTCACACCACCACCGATCGTTAACTATTAGCCCTAATTAGAGAGTCACTCTATCAGCGCATTACTTCACCAAGCTGCTGTAGTTGTCATCTCTTTCTCTCTGTTTCACCCCTCTTTCAAATGTTCCATGTGTCTCTCCATCCCTATTTCTCTCTAACTATCTACATCTTCTCTTAATCTATCTCTCATCCCTCTTTCATCCTCTCTCTCAATACGTCTTTTTCCCCTCCCTTCGCCTCACTATTAAATCCCTCTACATCCTTTTACATCCCTCTACATCCGTCTACATCTCACAACATCCTCCTGCATCCCTGCATCCTTCTGCATACAGGAAGATAACAGAGGTCCCCAAAGAGAGTTCAAATGTCACTCGTCAAAGTCCCCTGAAACATTTGTCTTATAGCAGCAGATAACCAGGGGAGCTGTGAAAGGAGGATATAACCAGGGGAGCTGTGAAAGGAGGATATAACCAGGGGAGCTGTGAAAGGAGCAGGTAACCAGGGAAATAAGCAGGTAACCAGGGAAAGGAGCAGGTAACCAGGGAAATGAGCAGGTAACCAGGGAAAGGAGCAGGTAACCAGGGAAATGAGCAGGTAACCAGGGAAAGGAGCAGGTAAACAGGGAAAGGAGCAGGTAACCAGGGAAAGGAGCAGGTAAACAGGGAAAGGAGCAGGTAACCAGGGAAAGGAACAGGTAACCAGTGAAAGGAGCAGGTTACCAGGGAAAGGAGCAGGTAACCAGAAAAAGGAGCAGGTAACCAGGGAAAGGAGCAGGTAACCAGGGAAAGGAGCATGTAACCAAGGAAAAAGGCAGGTAACCAGGTTGACCTGGATTCAAATAGTTCATTTCCCCCATAAAGCATCTGTGCTGCACTTGATTGAGCTGGCCTTGAGCAATGGAACAAAACCAATCCGCTCTGAAAGTTCAAACCTAATCTATCTCTCTCAGGCCGCCTCAATCCAACTCCAGAATATGTGTTGTATAGATATTTAATACTATCTGAACTCCAGCAGGTATTTGTATCAGCTCTAAGGCCTCTCATGGTCTTAATCTGAGCCTATAATGGGATTATTCAGACACTCAGGCTTCATTATACACCCGAACGAGAGCAACGCAAGGTCAGCTCCAGGACGCAGCCTAGCACCAAGGAACCACTGTCCCTCCTCCCACTTCTGCTGTAGCCCCCCGGCCTCCACTCTTCAGTCCTCCACCCTCCCGCCTCCATCCTCCTCCACCCTAACAGTCCAGAGGTGGGAGGGATGAACAGCGTGGAGGAGAAAAGATGAAAGCTGGGCTGCCTGCTAATCCTCTTCTCCTTCCTTCGCTGCTCTCCTCTGCTGCCTCCCTCCCTCGCTCCTTCCCTCCCTCCCTCTCTCAGCGTTCCTCTAATTGGCTAGCCTGACTTTCTGGTTCTCTGAAGGAACCCTGTCGAGGAGTTGGGTACAACTATTTCAAAGCAGTTCTGCCTCCCAGGAAGCCCGGCCTGACTAAACAAACGGAGAAAAGGTCCAATGAAGAATTGACCGTGGCAGAGAGAAAACCACTGCCCTTCGACCCACATGAGATTCACCTGTCTTATGGGAGCCCTCAGATATCAGGTGACGACCCTTGCTGCCTGTCTTATGGGAGCCCTCAGATATCAGGTGACGACCCTTGCTGCCTGTCTTATGGGAGCCCTCAGATATCAGGTGACGACCCTCGCTGACACTTGGTGTTTCAAGTGATGATTGTGTCGTCAACAAAAATTTCTGAGTGGGACGCTTCAGAGTTAAGGGTCCAACAAGAGAACACGTTGCTCCGCCAAAGAAGCCCTGATCTCCAGGGCAACAACCTAACCGCTCAGACAACATGAGGACGAAGGAGAGGGACGAGGGGAGGAAGAGCGGAAGGACACTGCCGGTTTTGATGCTAAGAAATAATCAATAGCAGAAAGTTTCTGTGTTTGCTAGAGCCGGTACTATGACGACTCTGCTGAGGTCTGCTGAGGTCTGGAATTCACACAGCTATTCAGCCCCAATCGTCCCTTGGCCTGGGATACACAACAGCTGTCCCCTGGTCTGAGATACACAACAGCTGTCCCCTGGTCTGAGATACACCACAGCTGTCCCCTGGTATGAGATACACCACAGCTGTCCCCTGGTCTGAGATACACAACATCTGTCCCCTGGTCTGAGATACAC
>JACXGK010010493.1:0-17840 GCA_016801125.1 Novumbra hubbsi | reverse complement strand
TTGGTTGGGGTGGTGACCCAGGCGCTCCCCAGGTTTGTTGGGGTGGTGACCCAGGCGTTCCCCAGGTTTGTTGGGGTTAGGGTTATTTTACAACAAGTGTATATATACATGCATACAGTTGGGCAAAAAAGTATTTAGTCAGCCACCAATTGTGCAAGTTCTCCCACTAAAAAAGATGAGAGGCTTGTAAATGTCATCATATATATACACTTCAACTATGACAGACAAAATGAGAAAAGAAATCCAGAAAATCACATTGTAGGATTTGTTATGAATTTAATTGCAAATGATTGTGGAAAATAAGTATTTGGTCAATAAGAAAAGTTTATCTCAATACTTTGTTGTATACCCTTTGTTGGCAATGACAGAGGTCAAACATTTTCTGTAAGTCTTCACAAGGTTTTCACACACTGTTGCTGGTATTTTGGCCCATTCCTCCATGCAGATCTCCTCTAGAGCAGTGATGTTTTGGGGCTGTTGCTGGGCAACACATACTTTCAACTCCCTCCAAAGATTTTCTATGGGGTTGAGATCTGGAGACTGGCTAGGCCACTCCAGGACCCTGAAATGCTTCTTACGAAGCCACTCCTTTGTTGCCCGGGCGGTGTGTTTGGGATCATTGTCATGCTGAAAGACCCAGCCACGTTTCATCTTCAATGCCCTAGCTGATGGAAGGAGGTTTTCACTCAAAATCTCATGATACATGTCCCCATTCATTCTGTCCTTTACACGGATCAGTCGTCCTGGTCCCTTTGCAGAAAAACAGCCCCAAAGCATGATGTTTTCACCCGCATGCTTCACAGTATGTATGGTGTTCTTTGGATGCAACTCAGCATTCTTTGTCCTGCAAACACAACGAGTTGAGTTTTTACCAAAAAGTTATATTTTGGTTTCATCTGACCATATGAAATTCTCCCAATCTTTTTCTGGATCATCCAAATGCTCTCTAGCGAACTTCAGACGGGCCTGGACATGTACTGGCTTCAGCAGGGGGACGCGTCTGACACTGCAGGATTTGAGTCCCTGGCGGTGTAGTGTGTTTCTGATGGTAGGCTTTGTTACTTTGGTCCAAGCTCTCTGCAGGTCATTATCTAGGTCCCCCTGTGTGGTTCTGGGATTTTTGCTCACCGTTCTTGTGATCATTTTGACCCCACGGGGTGAGATCTTGCGTGGAGCCCCAGATCGAGGGAGATTATCAGTGGTCTTGTATGTCTTCCATTTCCTAATAATTGCTCTCACAGTTGATTTCTTCACACCAATTACCTATTGCAGATTCAGTCTTCCCAGCCTGGTGCATGTCTACAATTTTGTTTCTGGTGTCCTTTGACAGCTCTTTGGTCTTGGCCATAGTGGAGTTTGGAGTGTGACTGTTTGAGGTTGTGGACAGTTGTCTTTTATACTGATAACAAGTTCAAACAGGTGCCATTAATACAGGTAACGAGTGGAGGAGAGAGGAGCCGCTTAAAGGAGAAGTTACAGGTCTGTGAGAGCCAGAAATCTTGCTTGTTTGTAGGTGACCAAATACTTATTTTCCACCATAATTTGCAAATAAATTCATTAAATATCCTACAATGTGATTTTCTGGATTCTCTTTTCTCAATTTGTCTGTCATAGTTGAAGTGTACCTGTGATGAAAATTACAGGCCTCTCTCTCATCTTTTTCAGTGGGAGAACTTGCACAATTGGTGGCTGACTAAATACTTTTTTGTCCCACTGTGCATACATACATATAAGGGCTGGGAATCGATTAAAAAACAACAACAAATGAACGTGATAGAATCACTGAAATAAAGCAATGATATATATTTTAAATAGAACATATTATGACATCTTGTAAACGGTCAACAAAACTACAGAGTAGTTCCCATCAATTATATGCAGCTACAATATAAACAACACATCTTTAAGGGCCCAATCCCAATGTCCCGTCTGGGCTCAAAATGCTATGAATTTGGAAAAAGACAGCACTATAGTCATGCTGTTGGATCAAATCTGATGACAGCATATTTTGAATTTACAAACTACACACAGTTCTGGCTATATGAACCATCTGTTAACTTTGTGTTTATACTTACAGGTTAAAAAAAATTATAAATATGCTGACGTCAGAAATGTTAAAGTTGAACATGAAAATCAATATATTAATTTAAGTAAAGCATAGACTGTTAATCCGATAAAATTTTGTATTTGCATAAGATAAAATATTTGTTGTTCACTTTAAAAAACATTTTTGTTACAGTTTTATTTTCTTACGTTCAACACATTTGAGCTCCGGACACCCAGCCCCCCGGAAGAATATTATTTAATTTTGCTGAACGAGATTCAAAGATCCTAGTCAGTAGATCCGAACTTCTCATCACTTACAATAGCTTTCACAACAGTAAGTGGTTAAAACCGAGGCTATAGTGTTTGTGAAAAGGAACAAATCTTTCTTGGGGAAAACGCTACGACATGGAGGTGAAACTCAGAGGGTTTCAAAACGTCATTTTAAATTACAAAAAGAAAGAGTTAGGGCAGGGGTGGGCAAACTACGGCCTGCGAGGCAGTTCCATCCGGCCCACGAATGTAATAAAATATTTTTGAGGGGAATTGAAAACCAACTAACCAGCCCATTCTTACACATCTGTGTCAGAATTAAAATGATTTACACATTAAAAATCTACTGTATGTTTTAACTTTTGCCCTTTCCTGGCCTTCAATCACTTATGATTAACAAATTACAAATGTGGCCCTCCATTTAATTTCAAAGTCCTGATGTGGTTTGCCCTCCCCTGGGTTAAAAAGGTACTGGGTTAATTGTGTAAAATTATTTTTCCATTATTTACGTTTCAAATTGATCACAAAGATTAACTTGTAAAATCCCCCTGCCCTAATGTGTATATATATGTATATATTAAAAACACTTACAAACTGACTTATTGAATATAGGTTGCCAGTGACATCTGGCAAAACAGAAGATAATTATTCCTTAATGCTGCGTTGAATTACGATCAAATGGCAGATTCTTTGGCTGAAGCTACATTAGCAAAAGGTAAACCTCCAAAATGAGAATCACCTCTGAATATACCAACTGAACTAAATAAAGTTGGTATAAATCATAGCTCTGGTACACTTAACAATTTGGAGAAGGTCAATATTTGAATACATTATTATTTATTTTTAGCAATGTTCGAACCTTGTGTACCTTATGTGGTTATTGCACTAACCCGGCCAGTGTTATGCAGAGCTCTTAGTATGGTTGACTGGCACACTATCAATCCACTCCCAGCCACTAAACTATAGCTTTTTCAGATTCACAGTCTGGCCAATGAACCTTTAACATTATGGTTTTGGACAGAAACCAATTTTAATGGCTTCCAGTTGGAGGCCAATGGTGTTGTAATTGTATCCGCTATAGGGCAATTTCTTTTTTTTTGTAGCTTCCACAGCGCAGTGGTTGAATACTTCAATTCAAGCAACATTTTATATGTTATATAACAAATATTTCCCAAAATCAAAATATTAATCTATGTCATCTTACGATAATTGATGTGTTGAGGTGTTTTAAAAAATGAAACGGAATGAAAAGTCAGGTACATAGTACTATCAACAATAATGTGGGCCTCATTGAGGGTGTAAACTACAGTAAATTACTTTCTTCTCTCTGACATGCGAGGAATGTTCCATTGTAATCGAAACATTGAAGAGAGCCATCATACGTGATTATCTTAATGATCCCATCTGTGTCTCTTACAGGAATGGATCCCTGACCAAATCATGAGAAGAGAGTGCACCACTTTCGTAGAGGACTCTTCCAGGTACAGCGTCTTCCTGGGTGCCCGAGTGGTCTGTCAATACAATATTGTTCCCGTACATTAACAATATAGTAGGGCTGGGGGAGTTAACGCGTTCATCTTTGATTAACCATCATTGATCATTAATCTGCAAATAATTTGAAACATTTAACGCGTTCAAATAATTTAACTCAATTAACGCAGCACTTTTTTGCGTGAATCACAAACGCTGTAGCCATTTTCTTTAACATGATAAAAAAAACGTTTTCAGTTCTCAGTAATATAACAAGTTTATAAACAAAAGATTTGCATTTGTTGTGAGTTTGTATGAATAATTATATCATATTTTTGTTCTCCAATGGCAGTCGCCATGTGAAATATAGTTAACAGAATTATTTTCTCTTTAAATCACATAAAACCATTTTTTTATTTTTTTTAAATACCATTCTCTTGAGCATACTGCATCAGTGATTCATATTTCCGGCTCAGAAATTAGATATTTTATTTTGAATTTAATACAGTTATTGCTATTATACATGTGTTGCACCACATGATTACTGGTCGCTCCAAATGACATGAACCAACTGCTGCACCTCCAGTCATCAATCCGTCAAGCTCCTGAAGTTTGCGGATGACCGCTTACAGTTGGGAGATCGACCACTTGGTGAACTGGTGCAGACAGAACAATCTGTAGCTCAACGCCCTGATGACAGTGGAGATGGTTGTGGATTTTAGGAGGAACCCAGCCCCACCCACCCCATCACCCTGTGTGACTCCCCAGTCCTCATCACAGAGTCCTTCCGCTTCCTGGGGATCATCATCCAAAAAAGCACAGCAGAGGATGTACATTCTGCAGCAGCTGGTGAAGTTAAACCTGCCAAATTATGTTGCACTTTTACACAGCCATCATTGAGTCCATCCTCACCTCCTCCAGCACCATCTGATACGCTGCTGCCGCTGCCAAGGACAAGAGCAGACTGCAGCATTTCATTGATGACCTGTACACCGCCAGGACCCTGAGGCGCGCTGGAAAGATTGTGGCTGTTCCCTTCCACCCTGGACACAAACTGTTTCAGCCACTTCCATCCGGCAGGAGGCTAAGGTCCATTAGGAATGACACCTCCCGCCACAAGAACAGCTTCTTCCCATCGACAGCTGACCTCATCCACAAGGCCGGACGACCCCCACTGACACTGACACCCTCTGCCCCATAACTTAATTCTACTTAATGCATTACATTAATGCACTTCTCTGGACTACCTTCTTGCACTTTGCACTTTATGCTACTTATACAGTAAATATTTGCCGATTTTACATTTTCGGTCATGCAGCATAGTACTAAAGCAAAGTCCTTGTATGTGTAACCTATTTGGTAATAAAGCTGATATTTGGTAATATTTTGAAGACCTCATATCGTTACAAATCTAAACCAGATTTTATTAAAATTTCACAGAACACAAACATTTCATGAACCTATTTTTTTATCCTCATCACAAACATTCAAGTGCAGCACACATTCATGGCTTTGTTTTGAAAAAACACAACATCTAACATTTAACAGGAGTGCTTGAGGGATCCTCAGTGTGACACATAGGCATGTCTTCATTTCTGAATGCTTGCAAAAGCGTGACAACTCCCTGTGACTGATTTGAGCAGCTTGTGAAGACAAAACCTGGTGTATCTTGAAGGTGCCCCTCATGGCCATCAACCTGCCTGGAATCAGACTATCAGACTTCTGAATGCTCTCTCCGCTTACCCAATGGTAAGTAATAATTGAACCAAATTTCTTTGGCCAGCTTCTCATACAAGTCCAGCGGAGTCTGCTGCTCGCCTCCTCGTTTAACATAGAGATCTGCATCCCTCTTTATGGCACCACCACTGCCAGCAGGGGCACCCTTTCCATGGGACCTTTCTGAATAGTTCCATGTAACATGCTTGAACCCAGAATGGAAAGGCACAGTACTAAGGAAGTAAAAGTTTGCTTTGTTCCTGTACTGTGTAACGGATCCATCACTGATTATATGTAGAACTGTAATCTGTGGGAAGGTTGCCCGAAGCTCTTTCAGTGTGGGCTGCAGGTGTGCCCACACTGCCCGCTCATCATGCCGGAGGCTGTCTGACAGTGTTGCATACGATTTTGTGCCATGGACTGTGTAGAGAACAGAAGCGTGTATTGTTCCCTGCTTTCGGCTGCCTCCAAAATGATATGCTTGTATTTCCGTACTCATCTTGCAGGCCTAGTTTTCCAAAACATGTATGTGAAGAACGGCTTCAAATTCTGTAAGATTTTGTTTTAGGTCACAAACTGTTCAGTCTGTTGAATCCAGTTCAATTGATGTATGGCTAAAGCTTCCAGCTTTTTGTGGAACAGCTCTCTTAATTCCTGGATTGTCCCTGTGCATGTTTGTTTTGAAACATTTGCATTGGCGAGTTTGTTAACCAATAGCTGGACATTTCATGTACCACACATGCCCATGTATCTCTATCCCTGGTTTTTGGCTCTGTGATATAAAAAAGGCAAATTGTCTGTAAGACATGGAGAGATGCTGTTCCACCTCTGTTTGATGCTACCAGTCCTTTGCAAAATGTGCATCTCGGATGCAAAGAACGACTGAAACTAGGTACCTTACCGCTCCAGATAAAGAAGCCTGATTGATTCTTTCATTTTTAAAGTAATTAGTTTCTTTAATTAGTATCACACGTCTCCAATCTTGTAATCAGTCATTCAGCCTATTTAAATGGAGAAAAGTAGTCACTGTGCTGTTTGGTATCATTGTGTGCACCACACTGAACATGGACCAGAGGAAGCAAACGAGAGAGTTGTCTGAGGGGATCAGAAAGAAAATAATAGACAAGCATGGTAAAGGCAAAGTCTACAAGATAATTTCCAGCTTTGACAACAGTTGCAAATATTATTAAGAAGTTCAAGGTCCATAGAACTATAGCCAGCCTCCTTGGGCGTGGCCACAAGAGGAAAATCAACCCCAGATTGAACAGAAGGATAGTGCGAATGGAAGAAAAAGAACCAAGTATTGCTGCCAAAGCGATATAAGCTGAACTCCAATGTGAAGGTGTTGTGGAAAATGCCGTTCCCAACTTAAAAAATATGCAAGAACCTCAGAGGTTGTAAAATCAATTAGACTTTAATGAATGTCATCATAAAGCCGGGAAGTTTCTGCAGAAAAGACAGACGTACAACTTGTGAACACAAATATTCATACCATGTATTATCTTGTGTTATTTAGATCATCCCTTTATGATAATTTCATGGAATGAGTGAACCTATTATTCAAATTATGAGCCACCTGGCCTTGAGAGATCGCAAAGGCCTGGGAAGAGTTTACGGGAGGCAGGGTGATAAGATGGCAATTGGATGCCATCCCAGAAAATAAGTTCAGAATCTTTCTGGTGAGAAATCATGAATGATGACCTCGTCTTTTAGTGTTCTTTGTTTCCAAGTGTGCTTATACTACCAATCAGTATATACTTGATTATATAAATAGATGTTGTTTAGCATTATTTATCAATACTTGCAGTGTAATACATTTCTGGCTTATGAGTATATGACATCTTATGGATTACTAAAATATTACTTCTATAATACTATGGTTACTTAATCGATTCCTTAGTGAATTCATTATGTGGATATGTGAAACACCAAAAATTCCCCTATAAAGGTATGTCACTTTTTGAGTGGGGTCCATGATAGAACCACAATCCTTCTTGGAGAATGTCCTTTGGACAGATGAGTGAAAACCCAAGTCACATCAGCTCTGTGTTTGCAGATCACAAAATCAAGTTTTCAAAGAAATGAACACCATACCTACAGTGAAACACGGAGGAGGCTTGGTTATGTTTTGAGGCCCCTTTTGCTGCGTCTGGCACAGGGTGCCTTGAATCTGTGCAGGGCACAATGAAATCTCAAGACTATCAAGGCATTCTTGAGCGAAACAAACAACCCATTGTCAGAAAGCTCCATCTCAGTTGCAGGTCATGGGTCCTCCAACAGGATAATGACCCAAAACACACAGCTAAAAGAACCCAAGAATGGATGAGAACAAAACATCCGACAATTCGAACAGTGGCCTTCTATGAGTCCTGATTGGAACCCTATCGAACATCTATCTGGAGAAAGCCCCCATAAAACTTGAGTAGTTTGCTCAGGAAGAGTGGGCCAAAGTACCCGATAACCGGTGCTGAAGTCTTATTGAGAGCTACAGAAAACGTTTGATTGCAGTGATTGCCTCTAAAGGTTGTGCAACAAAATATTAGGTTAAGTGTCCCATCATTTGGTTCCATGCTATTTTAATGGGTCTATTTACAATATTATTAAGAATAGATATTCGAAAGCAAATTCTGATTTCCATTAAAGAGAGAATAACAATGTTGGAGGCCAGGGGCGCAACTGCACATTTGCTGAGGGGAATACAAGATCAATGTTGGCGCCCCCCCAATCACCTCCCCATCATTTACAATGCTAAACAAAGTGAAATAATGTTTTAGCAAATGAGCTTCAGATGTTTTATAACGTTTTATGAAAGATTTTCAAATATTTCGGGACAATGGCGCCCCCTCCCCCGTGCGGCGCCCCTATGCACTGCATATTCTGCACACCCCATTTCTGCGCCTCTGGTGGATGCCAATGACTGTTGTCTGTTTCAAGTTATTGTGTGAATTCTTTGTTTTTTGTGGAGGCGTACCAATAAATAATAAAACCAGTGGTCTCTTAATTTTTTCCAGAGCTGTATAGTTACCAGTTGTGGTACTACTGTGGATGGTAATCATGTCCTGTTTATTGACAGTCTAATAGAGTACATAGCTAATACAGTGGACTATCTTGGCTCACACAACCAACACCAAGGTTGTGGTTTTGAATCCTAGGTAACATACAAATGTATAACTTTAGGGTGGTGATTGGGTACTTTTCAATTGGAAAATAGTAGGCAAAACAATGTAAAATATGTACAGTATTTTCACCAAATGGTTGAGTAATGATCAATTAGGGATTATGTGTATAGTGATAGTTAAAGATATTTTAACAATGGGAAGAAAACATTATCAAATAGAGTTGTGAAAAAAGGTTTTTTTTTATTATCTGTTGCATACTGTATTTAGAGTGGTGAAATATTACCTCATAAATATTACCAATACCAGAGCGTCTGGAAAAACTAAGAATTTGTCATTGAATGTGAATTATTAGATTAGATTACATTAGATCACCTGAGAATGTTGTGCATGTATACAGTTAAAGGAGCCATGCATATGATTTTCTCTATTTGAAAGCCACATGCTATTTATATTCTAAAGGCTATTTTAATGGCTTATTATGTTTGTCTGTCTAAAACCATGTTTTCCCTTTTCAGCAGTGGGACTTTGTGTCAGTGCGGGGGTGGACGGGACACTCATGTCTCCATTGCTACAAGAGACTGTTTTGGTGCAGCCATTGTCTCCCAGTGGAACAGCTTTGAGCACTCTTCAGAGTACCCAACCAACGCCTTTGGAGAGCTGGAGTTTACAGGTGCCGGCAGGAAACACAGCCATGTGGGTAACAGGCACTCACACCTTTGTGAATTCAGATAACAACGCTTGACTAGACATTCAACTTGTATTTCGAAGCACAAACATGAATGTCAGTCATGACTGGGTGATTGATTGGCTTGCTGACCTAGTGCCAGTCAACTGACTTTAGTTGCTGCATAACACTACTAAGGAACGTTTTACATGTCTATAAGTTTCATCACGAAATAAAAATAATATATCACACAGCCATTCATTCAAACACTTAAATGTAAATACAGTTTATTTCAAGCTTTTTCAATCCTGGTTGATTGGTATATTGATATTCTCTTTGTTGTGGTAGGCCCAGGGTAGGAGGGTTAGGGTTAGGGTTAGCCCAGGGTAGGAGGGCCTACCACAGCAAAGCAAAAGTACCAGAGAGGCATGTCACTGGGGCTAACAAAAATGACTTTATTTTTGACACCGTAAAAAAAACTTCACCTGAAAAACAACAATAACTTTCAGCCCACGGTGGGAAAATCCAACTTAAATCTGTCGGGGGAAAGATACAGAGCGGTTAGCAGAAGGGTTTTCCAGTACCTTCTTTCCTGAGGGTTTGGCCCAGTCCTCTGTGGGGTCCTAGTTCCTGCTTCCCTCCAAGATTTGTCCTTCAATTTGACCGTACTGCTTTCTGGTTGTGTGTCTCTACCTCTCGCGTTGGACCAATACTGTGGCCTTTCATAGGTACACCCCTGCTTGCTGATTGGCTGCAGCTGGGTAGCGGTCAGGTGGCGAGCGAGCACAGGTGGAAGTAACTCACCCAGGCGCTGCACAGCCTTTGCTTAATACTTTGTTAAAGCACCTTTGGCATCAAATGTAGCCTCAAGTATTTTATTGTATGATGCTACAAGCTTGGCACACCTGTTTTTGGGCAAGTCACAAAGCAGTCCCAAAGCCTGTCCTTTATTATCTTGGCTGTGTGCTTTGGGTCATTGTCCTGTTGGAAGTTGAACCTTCGCCCCAGTTTGAGGTCCATAGCGCTCTGGAGCAGGTTTCCATCAATCAATCAAATGTATTTATAAAGCCTTTTTTACATCAGCAGTTGTCACACTGTGCTTTTACAAAACACCTGGCCAAAACCCCATTGAGCACGCAACAACAGGGTTGTAGCACGGTGGCTAGGAAAAACTCCCTATGGGGGCCGGAAGGTAGGAAGAAACCTAGAGAAAAACCAGGCTCAAAGGGGTGGCCAGACATCTTCTGGCTGTGTGTTTTAATTAACTATTAATAATTAATAAATGGGCTCACATGGGCTCTGTCTAGAGTCTATAAAGCCTAATCTAGGTCACAAGCAAGCAAGATCAGATTTGCAGGACAGGAACAGTCCAGGGTGGGTTGTGGAGAACTAACTCTACTCCCATGGCACAATAATATAGCAGCTTAGATCCTTGTGTCTGAGACAGGAGCGGTCCAGTGACACTGTGGCCCTATCTAAGGGAGGCCTTGGACAGGACCCAACAGGCAAGAAATCAATCCACCCACATTGCCAGTCATCAGCCAAAGGGACATCAACTAACCGCAACCACCCTATGTGAGGGCAGAGTATTGCCAGCAGAGTTAATTTCAATTTGCTTGAGGGGCGCAAAGGAGAGACAGCAGCAAGCCAGTGACTCCGCCCTCAAGTGGCATTGGAGAGCAGGCATGTCAGTGGAGATGATAGGCCACCTAGCAAGACGGCAGGGGAGGACAGTATCAAGTCATTCCGGTCACCTTCATACCCCTGGGCCAGGCTACACTAGTCATAGACCATGCTGAAAAGATGTGTCTTTAGTAGCAAGTCCGTGTATTGCTTTATAGGTCAACTGTAAAACCTGAAAATCAGCCCTAGCCCTAACAGGCAGCCTGTACTGGAGTAATGTGCTCAAATTTGATCATTCTAGTTAAAATTTGCCAATAACTGAAGTTTATTAATTGATTTATCAAGGTAACCAGAGGAGATGTCACCCATCTCCTATTGCCATGCCTGCCGGCAATTCCCCCATCAGCACCACTCTATTTATACCTCGGATTTCCCCCTTTAGTTTGCCAGATCAATGCAGATACTATACTTGTTTTGCGCTCATATCTATTTAAGTAATTACTTTGGGAATTATCCTTAGTGCTTTTGTCCAACTTCTACCCGCAGTTCCTTAGTTCTTTTCCAATTGTTTTTTTTAGTTGGGCTACTCAGTTTCATTAGCTACTCCAGACCACTTTGCTCTGCGCTTGGGTCTCCTGTCTGACATTCACCAGCCCCCGCTCAGCCCTGACACAAAGGGGCATATATACAAACACAAATCAACTAAGGAGAAACAGGTGTGTGTGATAATCCAATGAATAAGTCTGGGGTGCGTTAACAAAAAGAGTGTTCAACATACCACGCCAGCGCAGAACAAGAGTTTAAAAGCAAAAAGTTCACTCATCCATTTCCTAGTATCTGAGACGCATGCTTCCAAAGTAGCTATTTTTGGGGCTTCTCAATTCTTCATCAAAATATATAGCTGTGTGTCATCAGGATAGCAGTGAACATTTACATTGTGGTTCCTGATGACATCACCCAGATGCAGTATATATAGTGAAAACTGTAATGGCCCCAAAACTGGGACACTAAAGAATTACCTTTGATTTGTCAGAGGACATGCCATCTATACATATGAAATTACATATTTCAGATAAATAAGGCTAAAACGTTTTCAAACTCTCAGAGGGAAGGGTGTGATCAATAGTGTCAAATCAAAAGCAACACTAAGATCAAGAAGCAGAAGGACGGATGCTGAAACTTTGTCTGAGGCCATTTCAAGGTCATTCATCACCTTTACAAGCGCAGTCTCAGTGCTATGATGGGGTCTGAAAACGTATTGGAGAGTTTCACAAATGTTATTTGACTTCAAACAGGCATTATGGTGTTGAGAAAAAAATTATTTTTGAGAGGAACGGGGCGTTCGATATTGGCCTATACTTCTTTATTAAATATGCATCCAAATTAGATGTTTCTGCTATTTTTAGTTTGGTAAGCTTCCAGGGAGCAATTTATTATGTACAACATTTTCTGACCTAGCACTGGGAGTAGCTGCTTAAGTAGTTTTGTTGGAATCGGGTGTAATTGACAATTTGTGGGTTTAGAACTTTAGTTAATTTAGTTAACGTGCCAAGCGATGCAGGATCAAATTCAAGTGTCCCCAATGATGTCTCTGTACATTGCTGCATTCATCTTTCTGACTAATCTCCTGAATAGTCTTTCTGTTCCTGCTGCTGAAAAACATCCCCACAGCATGATGCTGCCATCACTATGCTTCACTGTAGGGATGAGCAGTGCCTGGTTTCCTCCAGACATGACGCTTGACATTCTGGCCAAAGATTTCAATCTTTGTTTCATCAGACCAGAGAATTTTGTTTGTAATAGTCCTTCAGGTGCCTTTTGGCAAATCCCAGACAGGCTGTCAGGTGCCTTTTACTGAGGAGTGGCTTCTGTCTGGCCACTCTACCATACATGCCTGATTGGTGGAGTGCTGCAGAGATGGTTGTCCTTCCAGAAAGTTCTCCTCTCTTCACAGAGCAATGCCGGAGCTTTGTCAGAGTGACCATCGGGTTCTTAGTCACCTCCCTGACTAAGGCCCTTCTCCCCCGATCGCTCAATTTGGCCTGGCGCCCAACTCTAGGAAGTGCTTTGGTGGTTCCTAACTTCTTTCATTTACTAAAAATAGAGGCCACTGTGCTCATTGGGACCTTCAATGCTGCAGGAATTTTTCTGTACACTTCCCTGAATCTGTGCCTCAATACAATTCCTTGGACTTCATGGCTTGGTTTGTGCTCTGACATGCACTGTCAACTGTGGGACCTTATATAGAAAGGTGGGTGCCCTTCCAAATCATGTCCAATGAACTGAATTTACCATAGGTGGACTCCAATCAAGTTGTAAAAACATCTCATGGATGATCAGTTAAAACAGGATGTACTTGAGCTCAATTTTGAGTGTCATGGCAAAGGCTGTGAATACCTATGTACATTAGATTTTTATTTTTAATATACAGTGGGGAGAACAAGTATTTGATACACTGCCGATTTTGCAGGTTTTCCTACTTACAAAGCATGTTGAGGTCTGTAATTTCTATCGTATGATCTCTGTAATTGCAAACAAAGGTTTCTGTAACAAATATTAAGTTCTGCTTTTCTGATGTATCAAATACTTATAGCATGCAATGAAATGCAAGTTAATGACTTAAAAATCATACAATGAGATTTTCTGGATTTTTGTTTTCGATTCCGTCTCTCACTGTTGAAGTGTACCTTTGATAAAAATTACAGACCTCTACATGCTTGTAGAGTAGGAAAACCTGCAAAATCGGCAGTTTATCAAATACTTGTTCTCCCCACTGTATATGCAGAAATAAAAAAACCAACATATATATATAACATATCATTATGGGGTATTATGTGTAGAATTTTTATGAAAAATTAAATCCATCTGGCAACAAGATGCCACACCAGCATTTATGATATATGGTTATTACAGTATTTACCTTCTTTCCCCTTTTCGCTTCCTCATTGCTTAGTTCCTGCGTCTGTCATGCAACACCCCAGCTGATATGGTGTACCGAGTGATGACAAACCACTGGAAGATGCCCACCCCCAACCTAGTGGTTTCTGTGGTTGGGGGAGGGGGGGACGAAAAGGTCAAGAGCTGGGTCAGGGACGTGCTGAGACAGGGGCTGGTCAAGGCAGCACAGAGCACAGGTGAGTAGAAGGTGCAGGAGATACATCTCTCTTTAGAAATGATTATCTGCTAAATTACTGAAATGTGTATTATATTTATATATTATATAATATTTATATATATACTATATGAAATGTATATGTGTATACACTGCTTTATAAAATGAGGGGAACATGTAACCATCACAGTATAACACCAAGTCAATTAAACTTCATGGATGTTTATCTGTCCAGGTAGGAAGAATAAGCAATTGTGAATCTATGTCACCCGTTTTGGTGCAAATGAAAGTCAATCAATCAATCAATCAAGTTTATTTATATAGCACAATTCACACATAAAAGCAATTAAATGCGCTTTACAGGACATTAAAGGAGAAATACCATTTCAACAGTTTGATTAAAACAGACATGGATCAATTTAACATGTACAGATTAAAATAAAAAAGAAATAGAGATAACAGTTTAAAGGTAAATTAAGAAGGATTTTTAAAAAAGTATTGAAACTTAAAAAGTCTGCTATAGGGATTCCATGTTGCTTTTAAAGTGTCTATTAAAGCTATAGGTCAAACCCTCAGTCATAGGCACGTGAAAACATTAGTGTTTAAACCGGACTTGAAAATGTATAGGTTTGGGGCATGTCTACGAAAAGCTACTAAATGTCGCTTTGCCATGTTTAGTTTGGACTCTGGCCTCTACTAGCTGGCCTGAATTCATAGATCATAGAGGTCTGCTTGGTTGATATTCTTCATAAAATATCAGATAAGTATTCAGGCCCTAAACTATTCAGTGATTTGTAGACTAAAAGCATCACCTTAAAATCTATTCTATCACTGACTGGAAGCCAATGCAAAGATTTAAGAATTGGAGTAATGTGTTCTGTTCTCTTGGTCCCGGTTAGCATTCTTGCTGCAGCATTTTGAATGAGCTGCAGCTTTTTTATAGTCTTTTTGGGAAGTCCAGTTAATAGCTCATTACAGTAGTCAACTCTGCTAGAGATAAAAGCATGGATAAGCTTTTCTTGGTCTTTGCGGGACAGCATGCCCTTGATTCTAGCCATATTTTTAAGATGATAGAATGCTGTATTGGTGACCGTATTAGAACACTAAGATTATGCACTTGGTCTCTGGTCTTTAGGGCCCGAGAGTCAAGTGACAACAAGTGCAACAACAAGACAACCCCCCCCAAAAAATCGCACAGGCCTCCACATGCTAGACAACGGTTCCCTAACTGCTGTTTGGTATGTAACACATGTAACAGCGACAATAACACACACGGAGACGAGACACACATGGGCGTAAATACCCAGCTGAGTGGGGACAGGTGCAAGGGATTAGGGAAGGGTGCCTTTACAGGACATGGGAAACAGGACAAACATACACAATGGCCACTAAAAGGCCGGCGAAGACGAATGCCGGGTTGCCACGCAACAGGAGGAAGGCCCGCCACCAGGGGGCGACGTGACAGTACCCTCCCGGACGTGCAGCTCCAGCTGTCCGAGGCCGCCGGCCCCGGGGATGACCCGGAGGAAGTGGAATGGGACGATCTGGACGGCTTCGTTGGAAATCACGGAGCAGGGAAGGGTTGAGGACGTCACCCAGCTCCGCTCCTCCGGGCCGTAACCATCCCACTCCATGAGGTACTGAAGACCCCCCCCGACGCCTGGAATCCAACACTGACCGGACAGAGTAGGCTGGTGCAGAGTAGGCGGAGGAGGAGTCCACCGAACCCTGTGGTCCTGAAGGGGACCAGTCACCATCGGCCTGAGGAGAGACACATGAAACATCGGATGGATGCTGTACGTAGATGGTAACTGCAATCGATACGATACCTCATTGACTCCTCTGGACTTTAAATGGCCCCACATACCGCGGGCTCAGCTTCCGGCAGGGCAACCGGAGGGGCAGGTTCCGTGTGGACAACCAGACACGATCTCCTGGGTCGTACACAGGGGCTGCAGAGAGGCATCGGTCTGAGGCTGCTTTGTGACGCTGGGCCGCTCCGGGCCGCCAGGCCAAACGCACGTTGGCTGCACTCCAGGTGTCGTCCGCCCTCCGGAACCAGTCCTCCACTTCTGACGGCTCCGCGTTTCAGGTGCCCATAGAGCACCCTGGAACGACGTCAGGAGGGTGGAGGCGTTCTAGAGGGAGTTTTGCGCGTATTCGGCCCACAGCGCTGGTTGGTCCATGCAATACGCGCGCAGGAACCTGCCCAGCTCCTGGTTGACTCTTTCAGCCTGGCCATTAGACTCAGGATGGAACCCGGAGGTGAGACTGACCGCGACCCCCAACTTCTGCATGAACGCTCTCCAGACCCTGGACGTGAATTGGGGGCCTCGATCAGACACAATATCCTCCGGGACTCCATAGTGCCGGAAGATGTGAGAGAATAGGGCCTCCGCGGTCTGCAGGGCCGTCGGGATTCCAGGCAAGGGGGAAAACGACAGGCCTTCGAGAACCTATCCACAACGACCAGGATGGTGGGGAAACCCTTGGAAAGAGGCAAATCAGTTAAGAAATCAATGTTCAGGTGCGACCATGGCCGTTGTGGAATAGGTAGAGGAAGAAGCTTACCTGAGGGCAGGTGTCTGGGAGTCTTACTCTGGGCACAAACCGATCAGGAGGCCCTGATGTCTCTAGCCAAGGAGGGCCACCAGTATTTACCCTTCACTACCTTTATCGTCCGACCCGGATGACCAGAGGAGGGAGATGTGTGGGCCCAAAAGAGGAGCCTGTCTCTCACCTCTTCTGGGACGTACATATGAGCCCGAAGCGCGTTACAAATGTCAGTGTCTACCTCCCACACCACCGGAGCCAGGATGCGAACACTAGGGAGGATGGGGGAGGGCTCCATGGGCCTCTCCTCCGGATCATAGATGCGAAAAGCCTGAATGCCTGTTCTGCCTCAGCAGTCCAACGCAACCGGGTAGGCGCACCCCTCAACAGTGAGTTAATCGGAGCCGCCACCTTGCCAAAGATATTCGTAATGCCCGGAGGTGGTACTAAACGCTGTCTTCCATTCATCTCCCTCTCTGATACGTATTAAGTTGTAAGCCCTCCTCAAGTCCAACTTCGTAAAAAACAGGGCTCCATGCATTGGGGCCGTTGGTCGACGAGACGAATAGAGATGGGTGGTGAGACAGGAACCAGTGAGAGCTTCAGGCGTTGAGCCAATTCGATATCAATGTTTTTTCCCGGTTCTCCGAAATCGATGAGTGCAAGGCACCGGGAGAGAGACGGCAGTAGTGGAAATGAAACCGGTATTTGGAGGTGGTCTACAGACGGTGCCCACGGAAAAAAAGGTTGTCTTACCGGTGACGGTGCAGGAGTGCCTCGTTTGCTCTGACCTTGCACAGTTCCCTTCCTGAGTGAAGAGGCGTTCCGAGCCCGGTCCCGACGCAAAGGCGAGCGCTGCTCTGCCGAGCCCATCTTCATGGCCTCGGGCTCCGATGGGCAATAGGAGTCCGCCGCCAGGTGGCGACGTGACACCTACCATCTTTGGAAAAACTGTTATTGAACCAGGCAAGTTGATTATGAACCAATTCCAATTTACATCTAATTCCTGATGAGGGAAATGTTTAGAGGTGATGAGGAGCCATTATGGTTAAGTCTCTTGCCCTTGGACAGAAATGCTTTTACCCGGAACCCAACCACTGTCCCCCCTCCACACGTACATACTCATCACCAACTCACCACACACTCTCCACACACTCACCACACACTCACCACACACTCTCCACACACTCACCACACACTCTCCACACACTCACCACACACTCTCCACACACTCACCACACACTCTCCACACACTCACCACACACTC
>JACXGK010010492.1:0-11733 GCA_016801125.1 Novumbra hubbsi | reverse complement strand
GTCTGGACTACCGTAACTAGTCCTCCTCTATCTCTCCATCTCTATCTCTGCCCCCGCCTCTATCTCTCCATCTCTACCCCCCTCCTCCATCTCTCTCCATCTCTACCCCTCCTCCATCTCTCACGTTCCAAACTCCCTTGGTTATCCATCACTGTGACAAAGGTCAAAGACGAGAAGAACAAAAATGATTGTGATTGACTTCACAAATCAGGTAATTGCTTACAAAAATATCTGAATGCCTAAACATGCCCATCTCCACTATCAGGGGAATTACTGAAGTTGAAATCAACCGAGGCGCTGATTAACCTGCCTGAAAGAGGACCTAAGTGTACTGCGCCTGAAACTCGATAACAGAGGTAAACAGTTCTCCGTGGATTATGGACGGAGAACTGCAGAAGTTACTTGAATCCTGGAGTCACAAAGTCTCCAAAACTACAATTAGATATCACCTCCATATTACCGAAAGCTTTTTGGACTTTTTGTCAGAAGGAAGCCTAAACTCGAATAAAAACAAGACATTTCACCACAGAACATGGTTTCATTAAAGTTTAATTAACGTTTCGCAAACTCCAGTCACTCACATATATTTTTGAGAGTGGTTAGGGTTAGGGTTAGAGTGTCCTTTGCTCATCTTCACCATGGTGACCAATATTTCAGACATATGTGCATGAATTGAGGTGTGTGTGTGGGTATGAATTGATGTGTGTCTCTCTGTGAATGTTGTGTGTCTTTGTGCATTGTACAGGTTGTATGTTTGAAGACAGTCTATATCAAGTTGTCACCCCAAATCTTGTCTACCAGAAGTTGCGGTAATGTTTTAAGTGTGCCCGTTGTTTTAGAGAGAGCATTTCGCAGCACTAAAGAGCTCAGAAAATAAACACACTGTTTACCACAGACAGATGTTTTGCTAAACCAAACTGTCTTTGCACAGACATCGCTTCAACAGACATTGCTTTAGCAAGAATTTTTAAAACAATGTAGCAAAAAACATAATTCACTACAGCCCCCATCCACTTTCCCGTCCCCCTGACCACCCCAGACCTTGAGGTATAGCTGAATGCCACCCAGAAACAACCCTCCCACCCAATCCAGCCTCCTGTCCCTCCCCCACCAAGTACTATATAAGGAAGGGATGCCTTCTCCTCATAGGGTTCTGGTCAAATAAGTGCAGTAAATAGGGAATAAGGTGTAATTTCTCCAGAGACCCGGTTCAAGTAGTGTACTATACAGGGAGTCATCTGTCCATGGGGCCCTGGTTAAAGTAGTGTACTACATAGGGAATACGGTGTCATCTCTCCATGAGGCCCTGGTTAAAGTAGTGTAATAAATAGGGTACCTAGCTAGGCAGCCCGGTTTGTACTCTATCCTAGATCCCTGGTCCTACATGAATACTATATTCCATATCCCTGGTCCTACATAAATACTGTATTCCAGATACCTGGTCCTACATGAATACTATATTCCAGATCCATGGTCCTACATAAATACTGTATTCCAGATCTGTGGTCCTAGAGGACTAATCTATTCCAGATCCCTGGTCCTACATGAATATAATATTCCAGATCCCTGGTCCTAGAGGACTAATCTATTCCCAATGGCACCCTAACTCTAGCTCAACCCCCTCCCTCCTACCAAACAGAGCTATGAATGTCACCTATCTGCCCCCGGGCTAAACCCTGCGATTAGGGGGAATTTACCGAAGGGCTCTTTGTAGAGAAGAAAAATGTCAGCAGCGGCCAGGAATGTGTAAAATGCTTGGCAGGACAAGCAGACTGTTGTTAGGAGGTTTTTCTTCAGGGTGGTGGGTTGGAGTGGGGGGGGGGAATACAAATGGGATCTGCTCCGTTTAGGACCACTCTCGACTCTTTGAAGTGAAATCAGTTCCCAGAGTCTCTTCTAAAGGGGAAAATAGAAGGAGAAAAGGAGAAAAAGAGGATATGCAGGGAGGGGAGTATTGTAAAAGAGGAGAAGATTGGATGAGATGAAGAGTGGAGGAAGGGATGAGAGGGTGATCAGAAGAAGGGATGAGATGTGCTAGAATTCAGGTTGGTTGAATTTGTTCTCTTTGTGTTGTTTAAGGGTTGTTACGGACTGTAGATTGTATTGGTCTGGTTCCACTGTGAAGACAATGAGTTAGAAAACATTTACACTTACTTTGCCTCTGTTCTCTTTATCACTCTGTCTCTCTCTTTATCACTCTCTTTCTCACTCTGTCTCTCTCTTTATCACTCTGTCTCTCTCTTTATCACTCTGTCTCTCTCTCTTTATCACTCTCTTTCTCACTCTGTCTTCCTCTTTATCACTCTGTCTCCCTCTTTCTCACTCCGTCTCTCTCTTTATCACTCAGTCTCCCTCTTTTTATCACTATGTTTCTCTGTCTTTCTCACTCTGTCGCTCTCTTTATCAGTCTGTATCCCTCTCTTTATCACTCTATACTAGTTGTTAGCTCCTTCAATAGTACTTAACATTTAGCTGTATTACAGCCAGGCAAAGCAACTCCACAAGCGCACACACAGCACAGCAGTGTACACCTGAGCAGATGGTATGTATTAACCTATCTCTGAGCTTGTATAGCTGGCAGGAACAGCATACTTCCTGTCCTGTCAAAACAAGAAAAGATTACTTCCTGTCCGGCCAAAGCTGTAACAGCTTACTTCCTGTCTTATCAAAGCTGTAACAGCTTACTTCCTGTCTTATCAAAGCTGTAACAGCTTACTTGCTGTCCTATCAAAGCTGTAACAGTTTACTTCCGGTTTTATCAAGGTTTACAGTTTACTTCCTGTCCTGTCAAAGCTGTAACAG
Source organism: Novumbra hubbsi (assembly GCA_016801125.1). Lineage (NCBI taxonomy): Eukaryota > Metazoa > Chordata > Actinopteri > Esociformes > Umbridae > Novumbra > Novumbra hubbsi. Next base: position 8,931 of record JACXGK010010492.1, on the reverse strand, counting down.
TTTACTTCCTGTCCAGTCAACGCTGTAACAGTTTACTTCCTGTCCTGTCAAAGGTTTAACAGTTTATGTCCTGTCCTGTAGTCAACAGCAAGCAGAAATTCTGTACTGAACATCTGGAGGGGGAGGGTGTTAACTGCCGTATTGTGGATCAAGGCGAGAGAGCTTTCTATTCCTCAAACAGGGCAACACTCCTTTTTAACCACATAAGAAAGGCATTTGCGCATTGTTTTAAGCTTCACTACGCCATGTCACTTGACTCTGTCATACAGCGTCTTTACATTGACACTTCTAATGCTATGTGCATGTACATTTAACTCCTTCTATTCTACTCCAGGCGGCGACATGTATCTCTGCATGCCTGGCAGATGTCTTTGCCTTGATGTGGACCCGCTCAACCTCAAGCTCAACTCTGACAAGATGGAGCAGCTCCTCTGCCAAGAGAAGGCCTGGTCAACTCAAAACCTCTCATCGTGGTTGACAACTTCCTAGTGTCCCCCACCCAGATTGAAAACACGACAACGATGACCTCTTACAGGTTGATATTCTACAACAATCAAGTGTTACCTCACACAGGAAGCATATTATTTATTTTAGCCAGGTGGACACATTGAGACCTGCATCTCATTCACAGGTGTGCCATGGGAACACAACCAAACAATTGGCACATAAATATATGTATAAAAAATGCAAAAATACGTAGTCAACCACAGTTAGTTAAAACACGCACATTCATCAATATTAAAATCCTTAGATGTTAAAACAACTCAACCCAAGGAGACTTAAGGCATCTAACGAAATACCGACTGCATGCCATTTCAAACACTGGGCGCTAAGCCTGTAAAAGCTAATCTACCAAGCTCAGTGTTTACTAAAGGGGTCAGTAACCATCCCAGTGACCTGATGTTGTTATCCAAAACTCTGAGCTTCAACAGAAATTACATGTAGGTTGGAAGTCTATGGAGAAGGCCTTTGTAAACAAACAGAGAGCAGTGCAGTAGTCTATGTGTCTTTAATGACGTCCACCCAACTCCTATGTGTCTTTAATGACGTCCACCCAACTCCTATGTGTCTTTAATGACGTCCACCCAACTCCTATGTGTCTTTAATGACGTCCACCCAACTCCTATGTGTCTTTAATGACGTCCACCCAACTCCTATGTGTCTTTAATGACGTCCACCCAACTCGCCCGTCTGGTGTTCAACCAACCCAAGTTCCCCCATGTCACCCCGCTCCTCCACACGCTCTACGGGCTTCCAGTTGAAGCTGGCATCATCTAGCAGACCAAGGTGCTTACCTTTGTATCTTCTGACACCTCTGTTCTGTTGAGGAAAGTGAGGATAGATCCCGCTAAGCCCAGTTATGCACCGTTCTGGCACAGTGATGGTGGAACCATGGTTGTTTCTAAGTTATTCTCCACCTGTCTGTAACGGAGCATATGCCAATGACCAATGGAATGTCAGTTATGGTATTTGGCCTTTCCCATTGAGGACCCTTGTTGGGCATAGAGGTTTGCTTATTGGGCAAAATGTACACATGGGATTTGGCAATACATGTTTGATCCGAACAAGGATAGTGACACACCAGTGTGTGTGTACACATTAAGGGTCAGGATTGGGACTCAGGGTTAGGTTAGGGTTAGACATGTAGATTATGTTATTGATGTTAAGGGTAGACACAATTTTAATGGTACTATATTGCTGATTCTCACCTTGTGTGTGAGTTTGTGTGTGTGTGTTTGTGCGTGTGTGTGAGATGAGCTGAGGCAACTTGGGTATGTGACATGTGTTATTGATGGTCAGGCCTCCCTACAACCCCTTCATCCTGTCTCTCTACACACACACGTGCACACACACACACACACCATCCTGCTTCGCCCATGGCCAGCCTCTATTTCCTGTCCTAGGTGAGACAAGATGGCCACAGATGGCTTCTAAACTCCTCCATTCACGGAGAGAGAACACACACCCACACAGGGCATTTCCCTTGGAACATGCATGAGTGTGTCCCTTAGAAAGACTAGTTTGTGTTTCGTTTCATGCAGATGGACCCAGTCTGTGTTCTCACATGTAGGGCTAGCATATTTGGAATAGTTTGGCCTCTAAAACCTGCAGATATTAAAGCGGTCCCAATCCTTTCCCAAGAGGCCGTCTGTTCCCAGTTGGAGCGCTGGAGTTCCTGGTAGCCCAGTGGGGGTTTCCTTGGCTCTATGACAGGTTCTTTGTTTGGCACTATTCACACTGAAGAAAAAAGAACATAGTGGAGAGGTGGTGGGCTCGGCTGCCTCTGGTGTTTAGGTGGTCCCTGCTGCCTCTGGTGTTTAGGTGGTCCCGGCTGCCTCTTGTGTTTAGGTGGTCCCTGCTGCCTCTGGTGTTTACGTGGTCCCGGCTGCCTCTTGTGTTTAGGTGGTCCCTGCTGCCTCTGGTGATTACCTGTTCCCTGCTGCCTCTGGTGTTTAGGTGGTCCCTGCTGCCTCTGGTGTCAACTTGTTCCCTGCTGCCTCTGGTGTTTACATGGTCCCTGCTGCCTTTGGTGTTTAGGTAGTCCCTGTTGCCTCTGGTGTTTACGTGGTCCCAGCTTTCCTTGGTGTTTAGGTGGTCTCTGCTGCCTCTGGTGTTTAGGTGGTCCCTGCTGCTTCTGGTGTTTATGTGGTCCCTGCTGCCTCTGGTGTTTAGATGGTCCCTGCTGCCTTTGGTGTTTAGGTGGTCCCTGCTGCCTCTGGTGTTTAGTTGGTCCCTGTTGCCTCTGGTGTTTACGTGGTCCCAGCTTTCTGTGGTGTTTAGGTGGTCTCTGCTGCCTCTGGTGTTATGTGGTCCCTGCTGCCTCTGGTGTTTAGGTGGTCCCTGTTGCCTCTGGTGTTTAGGTGGTCCCTGCTGCTTCTAGTGTTTACATGGTCCCTGCTGCCTCTGGTGTTTAGGTGGTCCTTGCTGCATCTGGTGTTTAGGAGGTCCCCGCTAACTCCTAGTCTAAGTCCCAGATTGGACACACACACTGGTTGGCAAGAATTCAACCCCTCAGCCCAAAGAAAGGGAGTGGGGGAGAGGGGGAGGGAGGGAAAGGGAGGGAGGGAAAGGGTTGAGAATGCAGGGAATGAGGCAGAGCTTTACATTGTAAATCTCTCTCCTTTCTTTGTCATGTCTACTCAACAGTAGTTGTAGGACCTTCTGTTGCTCGTTACAGACCCAGTGTAGATACACAGAGTAACTGTCACTAAACCCCATATCCTCCGGGACACAGAGTAACTGTCACTAAACCCCATATCCTCCGGGACACAGAGTAACTGTCACTAAACCCCATATCCTCCGGGACACAGAGTAACTGTCACTAAACCCCATATCCTCCGGGACACAGAGTAACTGTCACTAAACCCCATATCCATGCTGCAGCAGTCCTCATGAACAAATTCCATTAAAGAGGAAGAATTACTCACCCTGGCAGTGACTGGGGATTTTACCTCCCGCATTCTTCCCCCCACTTCCTCCCCCCACTCCCTCCCCGGTACTTTTGGATGAGTCCCAATCGTGCTGCTCATCCACACTGCTGCCAGACATCTGGCTACCCCTCCCTCCTCTTTCTCCTCCCTCCCTCCCTCTCCTCTGGCCACTATTTTTTTGGCACCTGCTAACAGGGTCTCGACACCAAGAACACACACACACCTAGACCCACACACACACCCAGACCCACACACACACCAAGACTCACCCAGACCCACACTCACCCAGACCCACACACACAGACCCACACATACACACAACCAGACTCACCCAGACCCACACTCACCCAGACCCACACACACACAGACCCACACACACAGCACTGTGCTTGTTCTTGCTTCCTCGCCCATTCAGTTCTTTACTTGGGGAGCTTTTCAGTGGTGGGGGGTTGGAGGAGTCCCATCACCCATGTGAGGAGCAGGGTGGAGGAGTCCCATCACACACTGTGCTCATTTAGCTGTGAGGAGCAGGGTGGAGGAGGCCCATCACACACGTGAAGGGCAGGGTGGAGGAGGCCCATCACCCATGTGAGGAGCAGGGTGGAGGAGTCCCATCACACATGAGAAGGGCAGGGTGGAGGAGGCCCATCACCCATGTGAGGAGCAGGGTGGAGGAGTCCCATCACACATGAGAAGGGCAGGGTGGAGGAGGCCCATCACCCATGTGAGGAGCAGGGTGGAGGAGTCCCATCACACACTGGTCCTCATTTAGCTGTGAGAAGCAGGGTAGAGGAGTCCCATTACCCACGTGAGGAGCAGGGTGGAGGAGGCCCATCACCCACGTGAGGAGCAGGGTGGAGGAGGCCCATCACCCACGTGAGGGGAAGGGTGGAGGGGAGTGCCTGTGGTTCAGAGTGGGCCACGACAGGAAGGAGGTGATGGGCATGGATGAGGACGGACCTGGCCTGGGGCTTGAAGAAGGGAAGTGGCGAGGGTGTGGTCTGGGGGTTTGGTCTGGGGGTGTAGCATGTGGGTGTGGTCTGGACTCTGTTCTGTCCTACGCGGGATGTCCCTTGGATCACAGCGCTCCGGCCAATAGGAGTGCACTAAATGTGTAACTGGGAGAGTTCTGGAATGGCGAGCAGGAATGTTAAGTATGTGATAGGGGGGATCTCGCCAAGTCCATTTTACTCCTGCCAACTGTATTCCTCTGGCCCTCCGAAGAAACAACGTACCCAGAATGCATTACTGGAAATACATGCCGAGGTCTCCCCGTGAAGCGAATAGCAACAAGCCTAATGGGCATGGGGAAGTCAAGACTGGACAGCCACAGGACAGCACACACACTCACACACACTCTGCACCCTGGACCAGCAGCCAGTAAGACACCAGCAGCCAGTTGGGTGGCTGACACAGCCGGTAAATGCTGACACACTTGCAAGCGCACCATCACATACAAGCAGGTCGTTTCACCACCTCGTTTGGAAAGGTCCTGCGGTTCGGCAATTTATACTCAGATCCAGTTATATTAGGCAGGTTTTTAAACCTGGCTTTCCACGATATGGACAGGAACCAAATATTTGGCGATATAGCATGTCCATGCATCTGTTACCTACATGTATAGATGTCCGGTCCCACCCTCTTTCACCCACTCCCCATTCCACAGTGTGATTCCACAGTGGATTCCACAGTGGATTTTTCTTTGGATTGTTTCCTCTTTACGTTTCCCCATAATCCATTTAGTGATTGGCTGCATCTGTAGCCACTTCCTGGGTTGATGAGATATGACATTTCATTCAGTTGTGATTCGTGGACCCACTCTTACAAGCTGCCTCCAAGGACTATGTGCAATTAAATCAGATGTGAGATGGTAAAGGTACAGGGATTAAAACTTTTGCCAGAATCAAGTACAGTGCTCTGGGAACAGCCATGGGATTAAAACAGAATTAAGTATGGTGCTCTGGATACAGCCATGGGATTAAAACAGAATTAAGTATGGTGCTCTGGATACAGCCATGGGATTAAAACAGAATTAAGTACGGTGCTCTGGGTACAGCCATTGGAATTAAAACAGAATCGAGTGCAGTGCTCTGGATACAGCCATGGGATTAAAACAGAATAAAATATGGTGCTCTGGGTATAGTCATGGGATTAAAACAGAATCAAGTACGGTGCTCTGGATACAGCCATGGGATTAAAACAGAATCAAGTACGGTGCTCTGGATACAGCCATGGGATTAAAACAGAATCAAGTATGGTGCTCTGAATACAGCCATGGGATTAAAACAGAAACAAGTACAGTATGTTTTTGCCACAAAAACGTGACTATTTCATAAACCTTGCAACAAAACCTTCCACAAAACAAAGGCAACACAATCAAAAACGAGACGCACATTTTGACACTTGTCATGTTTTGTTTTGCAAGAACTATTGAAGGAGTTAGGGTGGCTATAATAAATAAATATATGGGTGAGATAACAGTCCTTTGGCTTGTCGATGAACCCAAACCCCTATTGAGCCGGTGCAAAGCGATGTACCTGGCCTCCACAAGGGTGGGTAAATATGTGTGTGATGTATATCAGTCCTGTCCATGGGTTCAGTTAAGCTTTGAGTTGACAGATTGAACCGTCTGCAGAACTCACAATGAGTGCTGGCAAACAGGCTTCGGGATTTAAACCAGCCATGTCTCTGCTCCCAGCCTTACACTAACCACTCTAGACTGTCTGCTTCACTTGGGCCCTGCTTGCTAGCCTGATTCCAAAGTCTGTTTGTATTGTCTTGCCCGCAATAGCAATGGAGTTGGCTGGACATCCAGGCTGTACTGTATGTGTTGGCCTAGATTACTGTTTGCTTGCTGAATTCTTTTAGACATTAAATGCCTAGTTTATTTATAAGTTGTACATTTATATTGCATCAGGATTACATTCCTGAAGTGAGAAACTGACTCAAATAAAGACATGGAATCTGTAACCGCTTTATAAAGTTTCAACAGTCCCATCATTTCAAATCCAACTTTATTAATATTCGGGGAAAAGGGAATACTTCTGAATTGTCTGAGGAGGTTAGACACAATCTCATGCCTTTACAGAAAACAAAATCAAGCCCTCAAAATACAATCTCCATCTCACAGTAGAACATGGAGGACATTTAGTGATGGGTTGGGGGTGCTTTGCTGCCACTGGGTAATTTAAACATGTGCGTGGCATCATGGTATCAGGAGAACGCCAAGGCATGTTGTAGCTCAATGTCAAGCCCAGCGTCAGAAAGCCAGATCTAGGTTCGAAGGTCATGGGTCTTCCAGCAGTAGACCCAAACACATTTCAAAAAGCATCATTTAGTCAATGCCATTTCTGTTTATGCAACAAATAGTTAAATAGACAAGAATGGATAAAGGCTAAACCGCAAGGTTCGCTGTTTAAGAACTTGTGGCTCACTTAAAGCAGCAACATGTCAGGCTTCCAGTCTATTTTTGTGGTCGGCAAGAGGCTTGTTGGGGCGAGAGAATTGGACAAAATTAACCTCATTTACACCCAATCAAAATAATGCTGAAACTACATAGAAACATTATATTCAACCTGCAGAAACTAGCAAAATAGTATTTTCCAGTGCTGCAGAGATGGTGGGAGACTAAATAATGTATGGCTCATCTGAACTGTCTAAATGTCTTAATATTGTCATCTATAAAATAAAAGCCTGTCACTTTTAAATAACGTCCCTCGAAACAGGTTCAGACAGATGATCAATGATGTATTTCATAAAACAGATTGACAATCGTTGGTGATTGGCTGAAATCAGTGCTACGACGAATCACACAAACATATGCACACACACACTGCCACAACAGAACCCTGCAGAACCAAAACAGAACGGACACAAGGCTTGAGTGTCCCTGGGATGTGAAATAACTTGACACCAAACCAGTACTCATAAACAACAAGTAACCCACTTTCTACCAGCCCGAATGAACAAACCAGAACATCACACAAGTTTAGGCACACCCAGTGTTTGGTGGAATTAAGTCAAATGTGACTCACCCATTTCCTAGGTCTTCCTCTTGGTCTCTTCTCTCCGCTAGCCAGGGCTTTCTGCAAAACAAATGAAGCAAATGAATGTTACCATACTGGATGTGACCCTCAGACACATCTGTTACCATACTGGATGTGACCCTCAGACACATCTGTTACCATACTGAATGTGACACTCAGACACATCTGTTACCATACTGGATGTGACCCTCAGACACACCTGTTACCATACTGGATGTGACCCTCAGACACATCTGTTACAATATTGAATGTGACCCTCAGACAGATTTGTTACCATACTGGATGTGACCCTCAGACACATCCGTTACCATACTGGATGTGACCCTCAGACACATCGGTTACCATACTGGATATGACCCTCAGACACATCTGTTACCATACTGGATGTGACCCTCAGACACATCTGTTACCATACTGAATGTGACCCTCAGACACATCTGTTACAATATTGGATGTGACTCTCAGAACCATATCTGTTCCAATACTGGATATGACTCTCAGACACATCTGTTAAAATACAGGATTTGACTCTCAGACACATATCTGTTCCAATACTGGACATGACTCTCAGACACATCTTTTAAAATACGGGATATGACTCTCAGACACATCTGTTACAATACTGGATGTGACTCTCAGACATATCTGTTACAATACTGGATGTGACCCTCAGACACATCTGTTACAATACTGGATGTGACTCTCAGACACATCTGTTACAATACTGGATGTGACCCTCAGACAGTGTCTCATGGCCCTGTCCTCATCACCTGCCCACTGAAACAACCAGGATTCATATGCCAGACTTCACCTGATGCCTAAACTCTGAAACCACCTCTAACCAAACCGTAACCCAAGGTTAAAGGTCACCTTCCTAGCTCTGCAGAACAATATTTGGTTCCTTACATGTATACTCGTACAGCATGCATTTGACCATTGGTTCTAGTAACATGTAACTCATGTAATGTGCCCCTGCTATTGGTTCTAGTAACATGTAACTCATGTAATGTGCCCCTGCTATTGGTTCTAGTAACATGTAACTCATGTAATGTGCCCCTGCTATTGGTTCTAGTAACATGTAACTCATGTAATGTGCCCCTGCTATTGGTTCTAGTAACATGTAACTCATGTAATGTGCCCCTGGCAGAACAGCTTTCGTTCTGTAGCCTGGTGCAGGTGCAATCCAAACCCTTGCACGTGGATATTTTATATTCCGTTTTCATAGACATTTATTCTAGTCATAACCTTTCACACATTTCAATGTAGATTCTTCATTAAGCTTGATTTTCATGTGCAAGGGTGAATTTGTGGTAGTCCCTGTGTTGGGGAGTCCCTGTGTTGGGGAGTCCAGGTGTTGGGGAGTCCCTGTGTTGGGGAGTCCAGGTGTTGGATAGTCCCTGTGTTGGGGAGTCCAGGTGTTGGGGAGTCCCTGTGTTGGGGAGTCCAGGTGTTGG
>JACXGK010010491.1:0-17841 GCA_016801125.1 Novumbra hubbsi | reverse complement strand
CCTAACCCTAACCCTAACCCTAACCCTAACCCTAACCCTAACCCTAACCCTAACCCTAAACCCTAACCCTAAACCCTAACCCTAACCCTAACCCTAACCCCAATCCTGACCCTAACCCTGTTCCCAATCCTAACCCCAATCCTAACCTTAACCTTGTAACCCTAACACCAATCCTAACCCCAACCCCAATCCTAACCTTAACCTTATTTTGTTTTCAGATGTATGTATTTATTTATTCATTAATTTTTGCCACTTTTTATATATCTATATATTGTTCGTATTCTTTTAAAGGTCACCTTTTTGACCCAAAGGGAGAATGTGTGGTGTCCCGTGCCCGTGCACCAATCTGGTCCCCTAAACAAAACCTAACCCTAACCCTAACCCTAACCCTCTGCTCTTAAATGTCTTTATGATGTTTAGAGCACTTTTCTCCTAACCTAACCCTAACCATAGAGTGTGTTGTGACCTGTGCCCGTGCATCAACCTGACATTTTATGTCTGTGCTTTGTTCCCCTAACAAAACCCAACCTTAACCCTTCAGTACGCCACACTACAATAATCTCTCAATATTTATTATTATAGCCACCCTAACTCTTCCTGATGTTCTTGCACTATGGAGACATGTTTTGTGAAAGGTCTCGTTGCAAGGTTTAGGAAATATTCACATTCATGGAGAAATGTTTGGAGACATGACAGGTATCAAAATGTGCATCTCTTTTTGGATTGCATTGCTATTGCTTTGTGGAAGGTTTCATTGCAGGGTTTAGGAAATATTCACAATTTAGGTCCTGTTCACTACAGGAGAAGACGTCAATGCTCTTCACAGTACTGTACATTGCTCATTGTTGTGATTGTTCTGTTTCTATGCAGCAGGGGGCAGTGTTAACCAAAGGCTAAAGATTAATTTGTAGTTCCACTTAAGAGTGGGTGCTATCATGGCAATTGTTTATGTTTAGGATTATAATTTATGATTTAAGAAAGAAAACTTCTTTATTCACTTGCAAGAAGAGTCTGGTTCCCAATCACCCAGAGTGACAGGGAAGCATCTCTGCTAATTCTAAAGTTACATACATTCTTATACACTCAGGTTATTTGCATATCCATTTGGTATAACTCCGTCTAGGGGTGTGTCAAAACAATGTTCCATCCTGACCCCATTATGTTCTCCCCAATAGCCCCCACTGGAAGCCCCCTTATGGCCTAATTCCTATAGATCAATGAACAGTGAGGTAATAAGGAGAACAGATGGGTACAGTGCATTTACAGGATTTAGCATACAGATAGGTGTCACCAACAAACACAGACCAGATCCTCTCTCCTAGCTTTAGGACCCCAACATTCCTTTGCTCTCTTAATGCAACAACAGAGTTAGACTTGTAAGACAGTGTATGATCAATTAATACATCCAATTGTTAATATTACCACAACAGTGCATGGTCACTATTTGTTCATTTTTTTGTCATTAACTTTGTTTTAGTAGGGTTTGTGTTTTGAGAGGGGAGATATCTGAACATTTTTTTTTTCTAGATTTCTTACATTCAAATAAGAAAACTGTTATTGGACAGATAATATTACTCCCCCCCTCTTGCACGGAAATTTTGAAGTAAGACAACGTTCAATTTTGTTTCAATCCTAGCTGAATGTTTAACATTTAATTTATACTCTTTTAGTTAAATTATATTGGGAAAACTGTGTGCCATTTTCAGTAACTGTTGTTTAAAATCTCAAAAAATCTATTTCAGATATTCTATATTAATTACATTATTCTGAATTCATCCTTATGGGTGATCTAAATTAGGATTGGCTTTCAGGGACCTCACGTGATTTTAAAGAAATGTGTGACTCTATAAAGCGATGCTAGGTAAACTTCCAGCTTTCCTCTGTACCCTTCTCTGTCGTTGCTCTAGTAGTTACCAGCTACACTCCTGGTTGATTGAGGCCAAGGTGTAATCACACAAGAAGAGGTGAAAAACAAATTAGGGCTTATTTGTAAATTGTGTTCTTGGTTTCCCTTCGGAAGTGTCAGGGCAGAGGCTTGTGATGAGTGTCAGAACTGGAGTGAGATGATATTACCCCATGGCCATGCTGGTGTAGGACACGTCATTTAATTGAGATTGAATTGGTTGGAAAATGGGATGTATTATACAGGACCCCTCTTATTTGCTAGCCATTGCTCAAGAACCGAAGTACCTAATTAAAATCAACACGATGTCAGGTGCCTTGCCATAACATGTTTGTGTGTGTGGGTGTGTGTATATAAACATATTTGTATGGTTCTCATAGCTAGTAAAGTAACTAATATTGGAGGAAGAGAAGACATTTGGCAGTTCCTGTCTTAAAATATGTTAGGCTTGGGTTAAGGGTTATGTGTTAGGGTTTGATTTAGAGTTCAGGTTAGGTTTTATGATTAAGGTACATATTATGGTTAAGCAAAATTACCGTACAAATTGTTTGGTCCTTATAATAATGGGGTTAGGGTTGGGGGGGGCAGTGCCCATTTGTCCTCATTATTGTATGTCTAGCTTTGGAGCATAATTATTCTGTTATTACTTTTGTCAGTTGTCTTCTCTTTCTTAATGTAAACTTGGGGCAGGTAGTTTAAAACAACCCCATCCCTGTTCTCCACCTCCTCTCTACACCCTAATTTCATGGTGCCCTGTCATGTTTTCACCATGCCATTCATTACTCCCAGAGGAGCAGTTGATGGCTGGCAGCTTATTACTTCTGACAGTGTTTAGTCAGGCCTGCTCGGCACTGGCTGTATAAATGCCCAGGACCCAAATTACCTTCTGTCAAAGACTTCTTGTTGAGCCCATCGAGCCTCTCTCCGATTGGTCATTTGCATTGCTGTTCCAAAAGGCCCATTTAATTAGCCTTTAGCCTGCAGCTAACTTTGATGGAAACAAGATCCTTGATGGATGGCCAGCTGACACAATAAATCAATACACTCATAAATTATTGCTTAGGAAATTCAAAGGCTATAGTGAAATTACTGGGGCGTTTATTTCTAAGAAAACCACAGATGCTAGCATAAATAAGCTACAGGGAAACAAGCAATTGATTTGAATCCCCCTGAACACTAGCTAAACCGGACAAAGGGTATATTCCCACATAAGAAACCAAGAGTGTGAGCAAATGGTTTCCCTCTGCTAAACATGTATTCCATGTGATTCCATCTGATTTATCTGTTCTAAAACAGAATGTCAGTGCTACGTGTGGCTAGACATTATTACAGACATGGGTTACGCTAATAAGACAGAAGATGGTGGCAGACCTGCCAAAATGCTTGCATTTTGCTCACGAATTTTGGAAACGCATTTTACGTTTCCATAAAAGTGAAAACCTCTTTTATATAGTCTAAAGGAACACCCCTGATCATGTGTACCAAAAGTAATCATACATAAGGTTAGTCATTTGAAATTATAGAGGTAGTGTTTGAAGTGTTTTATAATAATTACAGTGATGGGAATAGAAATTTTGCATATATGTCTCACAACTGTCATTGGACAGAGAGATAACATTCAATTTTGCAGCGCTTGCCTCATAAAGCATAGTTGACACCACATACAAAGCTGCGGGAAGTATCAGCTCCTCTGCTATCGTGTGTGGTTTCTTGCACTGGGCAATTCTGTATGCAACTTTGTATGATGCCATTTGTGCTTTGTTGTGTACCAGTGTACCTTTTGCAAAGCAATGTTTCTGCTGACGGTATTCACAAAGTTTTCTCTGAAAGAACTATTGTGGCATATGTTCATGACTGAGGTGTATTGTCTCCAAGTGTCTTTGTAATTTGTTGGGTCTCTGCCAGAGTTCTCTGTAGTAAAGTTCACACTGGTCTCGGCTCACCACATTTACTATGAACCCAAGAGCAAGACAAGGCTTCTTCATATTTTATTGACTTAGTATGTGTTTGATTACCATCAGCTGAACAGTTTGTTTTGTGTGTCCCGGTCAAATATCGCTCCCTTCTGTAAAGTAAAGAGGTTCTATGTTGTAATAAACATCATTGATAAAATTAAAGCACAGTTTGTTTATTTTCCCGTGGTAAAGAAATTCCAACCCCAAACGATCGTTCCGCACTACATTTTCTCACATGGTCAAGTGCCCCCCCCCTGTCATGGCTCTGCGCCCCCCCCCATGGACAGGTATAACTGGTATAACCCAAATAAAGGACTCCTGTGGTATTTGTATTGATGCAATAAAGCAATTAAGGGAATCTTGTGGATTTAACAGTTTTCGTGGCCAATTTCTTACATTTGCATCTGCTTCTAAACACATTTTTGTGAATGCTGTTCTTGACGGATGCCACAATGGTAGAGTCCTTTAGGCAGTGGTAGTTCTTGGTTGGAGTTTCTCCAGGTGGTATTGCGTTCTCCTTAAAGGGTTGGCGATAGGTCTCAGGAGAGATCCCAAACTTAACCCAGAGTTTTTAGAGCCGGAGACAATCCCTAAAAAAGGCAGGGGTAACTGGTAAGACCATTTTCTGATTCAGGAGTACCGGACACGCCCTAAAAAAGGCAGTGGTAACTGGTAGGACCATTTCTGATTCAGGAGTACCGGACACGCCCTAAAAAAGGCAGGGGTAACTGCAGTATTCTGTTTTTCCTGTAGATTCTATAGAAGACTACACCAGGAAAGACGCAAAGACATAAAACAACTAGTAAAATGTAAATGGAGAAACCAGGATAGACAGACAGACAAAAAATAGTACAATATGATGGAGACACCAGGAAAGTAAGCGACAAACAGCAATTAAATGTAGACACCAGGAAATAGACAGACAACAAATAGTACTAATAAGTACCAAGTCATAAGTAATATGATCTAGACCAGGGAAGGGCAAACGAATTTGTAATGAAATAAAAGGCCATATGTTTTTGCAATTTGTTAATTATGAATGATTTGCAGGCCAGAAAATGGCAAAGTTATAACATACATATACAGTTTTCATGTCCTGGCTGGGGGCCCCTGGCCATCTTGGGCCTTGGGCTCACCGTCAGGACATGCCGTATAGAGGTGCTTCTAGGCACCTCTATGCTGTTGTTCAGGGCACCTCAATCAGAGACAGCTGTTGTCTGTTTTCTCTGATTGGGGAGCCTACTTAAGTTAGGTTTTCTGCCACATTTGATGTGGTTTATTGTTTGTGCATAATGCCTATGTACACGGTCTGGCTGGGTTCCAGTTATCCTGTGGATACGTTACATGTTCATCTGTAAGTTATTCACAGTGTGTTTTATGTTTAGTTGGTTATGTGTTTTAGCTGTTTATTCCAGCACCTTTCATTTTTGTGTACAGTTTGTGTTTGTTTTGTTTTTGTTACCGCCCATGTACCGCACATCTATGTTGTCCCTGGTACCTCTGGTTGCAGATAATGAAGACTGCTGGGGGCCCCCCGGCAAGTATTTATATACTGCAGGGCCAACCTGGCTGCCATCAGTCTATCGCCTGGCTTGAGTTCTTTGACCCTGGTCAGGCTGTTGTAGGGTTAAGGTTAGGACATGAAGCACATGTCCTAAGGACATGAAGCAATTGCTCCAGGATGATTGCCTCACCAACCGCTTCCTTGGAATGCTGTTCTGGACGGATCCAACGATGGTAGTCCTTTAGGCAGTGGTAGTTCTTGGTTAGAGTTTCTCCAGGTGGTATTGCGTTCTCCCTAATTTGAATGCAAACCCCCCTTTCAAGTTATTGAAAACAACTATTACTGTTCACAAGCCCTTCAGTCTTATTGGTTTACCATTGTACCATAAAACCTACAAAATCTGCTGGTACCAGGGTTTTCGAAACCCAGGCTACATTCTCATTTACTGTACGTGCTCTGAATACACCAAACTGGAGAGTCACTTGTGTCCAGAATTTCCTCTTGGCAGAGACCTGCAAATTGAGTAAAATATAAGATGGCATCTTCAGCATTTCCCTCTGAATCAGCTTACTATCAGTGAACGGCTAAGTGGGTTGGCTTGTTTAATAATGTTATCATCGATTCAGATGGAACTGCCCCTGATAAACCAAACCCCCCCCCAGAGAAGAACATTTGATTAGTTGGCTAATATAGGCATCCTCAAAATGGTTGCTTGTCCTTCCTTCTATTCTACTTACACACCCCCTTATCTAATTAAGGGAATCTCTGCTTATAGGCTCTAGTATCCTCATGCGTTTAGGGAGCACAGTAAGGCAATCAGCTGAGTGCTGTTTTGGCAGAACTGTCAAGGTTGTCCTCTGTGAAATTACTGATGCTGGGATGGATGTGCTGCTGTAACAGTCTGCGAGAGAATGTGCACAGGGGAGCCAGCCCCCTCCCAAGCTAATTAAATGAAGTTGTTGGCTAATCAGTAGTTTTAATAAACCACACAGAAGTCAGCAGTTGAAACACTCAGAGGTACTGTTTTCTGTTACAAATGGCATGAGTCTTCAGACAATATCTTAACTAAGTAATTTGTGAATTGATAAATGTCACAGTAGTTCCAGGGTATAGATTCCACAAACAATATCCAATATATTGTTGGATTGTGTGAAAGTAGTCTTATCAATTGCACATTAAGATTAATAATTTCCAAATCAGAAAAGACAGATGTGTATTATGTAAATGGCCATAGCATGTAAGCTAAAAGCTAGAAATCCACATTTGGATCAAGACCAGAGTTGCATTTGGATCAACTCCACTTGCATTAACATAACATTCAATAGATGGGATGTAGAAAGTGTGATACATGCTTATTCCCAAAGCATCAAAATGGTTTCCAGGACATCGGATTGTCCTCAACACCTAATGGAATGCTGCCCATCTGGTGGTCTAGATGTTTGTAGGTGTTATATACAGTACGTAGAGATCTGGTCAAACGAGTGGGTACCCTTACAGCTCATTGAAATAATGCTTTAATTAAAAATGCTAAAATTAAAAGGTACTGTATCATATAAAGTGTGGGGGGGATTACTTGATCCCCTGCTGAGTTTGCCCACTGACAAAGAAATGCTCAGTCTATAATTTTAATGGTTGTTTAATTTAAACAGTGAGAAACAGAATAACAACAAAATCCAGAAAAACGCATTTCAAATAAGTTATACATTGATTTGCATTTTACTCTGAGAAAAATGTTTTGGACCTCTTTGCAAAATTTGACTTAGTACTTTGTGGCAAATCTCTTGTTGGCAATCCCAGAGGTCTGATGTTTCTTGTACTTGGCCACAATGTTTGCACACATCTCAGGAGGGATGGTGTGAATTGTAGAGAAGGTACTAAGGATTTCTGCCAAAGAGATACAAGCTATACTCCAAGGTGATGTTACATCAGTTTCAGATCACACCATCCGTCAGCTTTTGAGTGAAAGTAGGCTCCATGAAAAGAGATTCAGGAAGACTTCACTTTTCAAAGAAAAACATAAAGAAGCCAGACTGGAATTTGCTAAAATGCATATTGACAAGCAACAATCCTTCTGGGGAAAAAATCCTTTGAAAGATGAGTCAAAAAAGGAGCTTTTAGGCAAGACACATCAGCATGATATTCGCAAATGACAAATTGAGCTTTTCAAACAGATGAACAAATGTTGGACTATTCTGAAATGGGCTTCTATGAGTCCGGATCTCAATCTTATTGATTATCTATGGAAAGAGCTGAAACTTGCAGTTTGGGGAAGGCTCCTATCAAACTTGAAACAACTGGAGAAGTTAGGCCAGAAATGGAGGGCCCAACAAGGTGCAGAAGTCTCATTGAGAGCTACAGAAAATGTCTAATTGCAGTGATTTCCTCTAAATATTTGGTCCCATCATTTTTGTCCCTGCCATTTTAAAGTATTTACCATATTTTGTTGAAATGAAAATTTAAAGCAAGGTCTGATTTCTATTACATTTATCATGGCAATTTTCTATGTCTCTGATTATAATTTAGGCTGGTCAGAAAGAAAACGTCTTTAGCACAATTAACAGTTTATCAAAGATTCACTTGCAAGGAGAGTCTGGTTCCCCCTCACCCAATTTTAAAGTAACATACATTCTAACATACATTTTCACACTAAGGTTATTTGCATGTCCATTTGCTATAATCCAGTCTAGGGGTGTGTCAAAACAATGTTCCCTTCCTGATCCCATTCTGTTCTCCCCCTATCCTGTGTCTATTCAGGGGGCCCCACTTAGGGAGGACGTATCACCCCCTCATGGCCTAATTCCTATAGATCAATGAACAGTGAGGTGATAAAGAGAACAGATGGCACAGTGTATACAGGATTTAGCATACAGATAGGTGTCACCAACAAACACCAGACCAGATCCTCTCACCTAGCTTCATGACCCCAACATTCCTGTGCTCTCTTAATGCAACAACAGAGTTGGACTTGTAAGACACTGTATGATCAATGAATACATCCAATTGTTAATATTACCACAACACATTACATAGAATAAACAATGGTGGATGCAAATTACTTTTAGTCAGTTTCAAGTTATTGTAACTCAAGTTGAGGGGTACCTCAATACGTTTTCACTGTGTCTGTATATGTTGAAGATTAAGTGAAGAGAGTGAG
This sequence comes from Novumbra hubbsi, assembly GCA_016801125.1. Lineage (NCBI taxonomy): Eukaryota > Metazoa > Chordata > Actinopteri > Esociformes > Umbridae > Novumbra > Novumbra hubbsi. The sequence goes on along the minus strand of JACXGK010010491.1, from coordinate 9,325 downwards.
ACATTCATGTAAAATCACCTGATATGAAAATGAGCAATCGAATGTGTGTGTGTAATTAGTGGATACTCTAGGTTAGTCTTAGGGAATTGCATTGTGCTCAGGGTTTTTTTGTTTCTTTGCTTGAGCTAGTAAAGAATGCTCCCTCCTTCCCTCCTCTTCCTCTACACTTAACGTTATTACATCTGGACAAACAGAATTTATAGCCCAGCTAAAGGACCAGCTTGGCTAATGGAATAGGCCAGTCATGGCATTGGATTTATGACAATAAAAAAGAATGTTAATCAGCACCCATTTTCCCAATGTCTTTTGGCTTTTCACCATGTGTTTTTATGTAACAAACACACTTGTATTCTACAAACAGCACAGTGAGTGCCACACAAATAATCACATCAAATTCTTGTTTCTATTATATAATTCCCGATGTTGGCTCTGTAAAGCTACTGCACTATTGCTGTTTTGACTGCCGGAGAGAGAGTAGAGAGGGGGACAAAGTAATCTAATCATGGTGGAGTATCTGGATTCCGTCAGGATCATACATGACACATATGTGCAGACGATATGTATAATTAATGAATTATTTACCAATCTTGGAAACTGAATTAAAAAAAACATTTACTTTTTTCTGTAATATCTATATGTAATAAGTGTAGTTATTTCTCTCATAGCTGCTATGTTAGTAGTGTTGTAGTAGTGCTATTAAGCACGGTTCAATATCCATTGAAACATGCAATTACATAAACACCATTGCTATTTTTTAACTCGGTTTTTGATAAATGTTTGCAGTTTCAGGTGTCGTTCTTCCATTTAGTGTAATTTCGTATTACCCTGACCTGCCTAGTATGACAGTAAAGCTTTTCATTAGAAATGTGAAAGTGGATTGCCTTTTACATTTCTGACCTCTATGTCAATTCAATACATTTCGATGGTCATTCAGTCATTTGGAGGACAAAACACAATTTAGGAATTTGTTTAAAACTGAACATTTATTTAGAGAGACTGGCTGTATATTTTACATTTATGAAAAAAAAGAAAGTGTGAACATATAACACCATCTTGGCTCTCTCCACTGGCTTACTGTTCATTTAAGGATTGATTTTGATTGTTTTAAATGGTCTGGCTCCCCATTATTTAGCTGAACTATTACACAAACATTACCCAATCAGAGCTCTGAAGTCGACCAACCAGATGCTCCTGGATGTCCCGAGATAACAGAGGTGACCGAGCCTTTGCTCTCTGCTCCCATCCTCTAGAACAGTCTAACACTCCACATTCGAGCTGTGCAGACCATAAATAATTTTAAGTCGCTACTAAAGACACACCTTTTTACTTTGGCTTTTAATCCCAGCTGCATCTGATTTATTTTACTGTATTGCTGTTTTTATTTCATTTATTTTCTGTTATATTAATTCCAAAAATTGTATTTGTATACCATTTATTTTACAGTGTATTTTAGATATTTTATCATTTTCGGCAGTTTGATCAGCCTTGGTTGTTTTTAAATGTGCTATATAAATAAATTTGACATAGACAGTTTAGCCAAACCAAGTTATCACTAGCATTATTACTATTATTATTCCAGATTTTTGTTTGTTTTTGTTTGTTTTTTTGACATATTTAGAATGAACAAAATGTCCATAAAGGCACAACTAAGTGATCACAATGACAATGTGGATAGAAAATAAAATAATTGTTTCTGTGATGGTGTTTTGCAGGTAAAGAGTTGTACAGTAAACATACAGGCTACGCCGGGAGTTACAAATGGAAGGAGTGTCACCATAATGAGATGCCAAGGTAAACAGATGTATGGTTTTCCTCATAGTTTCTTTTCTTTTATTATTTTATGTTGAATTTCATTAAGGAACGGCTAGGATGAGGTCTTAAATAAAAGTCAGTTCTGAAAAAAAATTCACTCCTTTCTAGTATTCGGTCTTTCTGTCTTCTGTCTTTTTACTCACGCTCAACCTTCTATCTCACTTCTCTTCTTCATTGTCCCTCACTCTCTCACGACCCTCCATATCTCTTTCTCAGGGAAGAGTCAGAGGAGGTGCACAGAGATATGAGCATTGGAGGCTCTAAAATACAGACATTTCCTAGAGAAGTTCCACCCTGAGAAAATGGACAGAGAACTCAACAAGGTAAGATCACTGCGTGTCTGCATTTGTAGGACCTCTCCTGGTCCTTCAACACCTCAAGCCTGGTAAAAAAGGCGCAACAGCGCCTGTACATTCATGTACTTAAGGAAGTTAAAGAAGGCCTGCCTATCTACAAACATCCTGGTGAACTTTTACCCGCTGCACGCCCGAGAGCATCCTGACTAACTGTGCTACAGTTTGGTACAACGGGTGCTCTGCGGCCGACCAGAAGCGGGTGGTGAAAACCGCCCAGCGCAGCATTGGTGTCCAGCTCCCTGCCATCAAAGACCTCCAGCACCAGCGCTGTCTGCGGAGAGCGTCACAAACTGTTCGCCCCCCTGCCATCTGGCAAGCGGTATCGGTTTCTTAATTCCAGCACAAACCAGCTTAGGAACAGTTTCTTCCCAGCTACTGTTAACCTACTGAACTCTGTGTCCCGGCGATAGTCCTACCTCCTCCACTACCTCCTGCTCTACACATGCTACCTTATTCATTACTTGCCATTTGCACAATGCATACTGTTTGTACTTCTTATTGCTCATTTGACCCTTGCACTAATGCATTCCATTTGTACTGCCAACTGCACTTTGTACATTGTTATATTGCACATTACCTAACGTATGCTATTTGCACATCCATACACTGCGCTTAATTTATTGGCCCATCTGTACTCTGACACACTGCCCTGCACAACATTTTTGCACTTTTTTGGATGCATACTGCATTTCGTTGTACTGTACTTGTACTGTTTAATGACAATAAAGTTAAATCTAATCTATCTAATGCTAAAACATTGTTTCAAGACGAACTCTTTGCCAAACCCAGAAATGATTCTCCATACCTTGTTTGCAAATCAGTACCACCAAGATGGTTTCAACATGTACGCAACCATTTAATGGTTTGGGGTCACTTAGGAATGTTTGAACCTTTTAAATAACAGAAATCATCAGAAATACAGTTTAGACATTGTTAATGATTGTTGTAGCTGGAAATGACTGATTTTCAATGGAATTTCTTCATAGGTGTACTGAGGCCTTTTATCAGCAACCATCACTGTGTTCAAATGGCACATTGTGCTTGCTAATCCAAGTTTATCATTTTAAAAGGCTAATTGATCATTAGAAAACCATTTTGTGATTATTATTTGCACCACTGAATCAATCAATCAATCAAGTTTATTTATATGGCACAATTCATACATATATGCAATTCAATGTGCTTTACAAGACAAGACATTAAAAGAGAAATAAAAAGAGAAATTAAAAAACATTAAAAGAATTAAAAGATAAATACAATTTTATAACTAACAGTCTATCTTCAACTTGTCCTCTATTCGCCTGTCCACACATTCACTCAGTAACCATCATATCAACTCAGGTCTCGTTATACAAACAGCCTGATATTTTATCCGTGGATCATTCACACGATGCAGCGCGCCCACTTACATCCCAGTGTATTCACAATAATACACTCATACTCATGCATTGCCATCTTACTTACATACGCTTTGTACGAGTACCCATTTTACAAACCGACTCTACAATTCAACCTCTTACATCTTCCAACTTTTCGGTCACAATTTTAACAGATTAATTAAAACAGACATGGATGAATGTAAAAAAATACAGATAAAAGTTTAAAGGAAAATCAAGAAGGATTTTAAAAAAGTAATGAAAATTAAAAAGTCTGGTATAGGGTTTCCATGTTGCTTTTAAAGTATCTATAAAAGCTATAGGGCACATTTTGTGGTCAAGCCCTCAGTCATAGGCACGTGAAAACATGAGTGTTTTTAACCCAGACATGAAAATGGATAGGTTTGGGGCATGTCTAAGATCTTACGGTAGCTTGTTCCAGCTGTGTGCCGCGGAGCAACTAAATGCCGCTTTGCCATGTTTAGTTTGACTGGAGAACGTAAGGTCAGAATCTATTAGAACACCAAGATTATGCACTTGGTCTCTGGTCTTTAGGGCCCGAGAATCAAGCTCTTTAGTAATACTTGTTCTGTTGTTTGTGTTGCCAAATACAATAATCTCAGTTTTATCTTGGTTTTTGGTTCATCCAGGTATTTACTTGTTCTATGCAGTGACACAATGCGTCTATTGAGCTATAGTCCGATGGTTCAAGAGCCATATATATTTGAGTATCATCTGCATAGCTATGGTAGTTGACAGTTGGTAGTTGTTGTTCTGTAGAATTAGCCCCAGAGGTAGCATATAGAGATTGAACAGAAGCGGTCAGAGAAAAGAACCCTGGGGAATTCCGCATGTCATAGCCACCCTATCAGATTCATGATTTCCAATTGTGACAAAGTAACTTCAACCATCCAAATAAGACCTAAACCAATTGAGGACTGTCCCGGACAGTCCTACCCAATTTTCCAGCCAGTCGGCAAGAGTTCTGTGGTCTACAGTATCAAATGCAGCACTGAGATCTAATAGAACAAAGACTGTTATTTTATCTGAATCAGTATTCAGCCGTATATCATTCAGAACTTTAATCAGAGCCATTTCAGTACTGTGGTGAGGTCGGAAGCCTGACTGAAATTTGTCTAGGAGACCATTTGAGTTCACAAAGTTGCCGAGTTGATTGAAAACAACCTTCTCAATGATCTTGGCTATGAAAGGGAGATTTGAAATAGGTCTATAGTTGGTTAATTTAGATGCATCCAGTTTTCTCTTTTTTAGTAGAGGTTTAATGGCAGCTGTTTTGGGGATTTTGGAAAAATTCCTGATTTCAAGGAGCTATTAACTATTTGCTGTAGGTCCATTATTATAGAGTTAAGAATGGTTTTCAAAAAGTCAGATGGCAGGGTGTCGAGACAACATGTGGACGCTTTAAGATGATGAACTCTTTCCTTTAGGGTTGTTTGATCAATTGTATTAAAAGCCGACATAATAACTGAATTATGTCCTGGTGGTTTTAGTGATGGTACAGTGTAATTTTTGACTGTGTTGTACTGATGCTCAGTCTAATACTTTAGATTTTTTCACCAAAGTAACACGCAAATTCATTACATTTAACTGTAGACACATGTTCTGATGCTGTCTGACTTAGGGGGTTTGTAAGCTTGTCAACCATAGCAAATAGCGTGCGGGTATTGTTGATATTGTTGTTTATCATTCCCGATAAATGTTGCTGCCTAGCCTTGCGTAACTCATAATTCAAGTTACAAAGGCTTTGTTTATAGATGTCATAATCGATTTGAGTTTTTCTCCAATTACATTTCGTTTTCCTACATTCTTCTTTCAGGGCAGTTATCGCTACCTTGTTTCTCCAAGGTGCTTTCTGTTTGCTCTGAGTTTTCTTTACCTTTATCGGTGCAACATGATCTATGACATTCAATATTTTGGCGTTAAAGTCATCCATGAGTTCATCAACTGACTGGCAAGATAGATATGGCCTCCATAAACTGAGCATTGGTGCTCTCATTAATGTACCTTTTCTTAACAGAAACTGAGCTTACTTGAACTTCTGGGGTGATCAGTTCTTCAAAAAACACACAGAAATGATCAGACAGTGCCATGTCTTTAACCATGACAGAGGAAATTTCAAGCCCTTATGAGATAACCAGATCAAGAATGTGGCCACGAGTGTGTGTACGTTCTTTCACATGATGAGTGAGATCAAAAGTGTCAAGTAGTGCAGAAAGATCTTTGGCATGTTTGTCGGTACCATTATCCACGTGGATGTTAAAATCCCCGGTTATAATAAACCAGTTATAATCAACGGATATGACAGAAAGTAGTTCCGCAAAATCATCCATGAATTTTGCAGAGTATCGTGGAGGTCTGTAAATGGTTAAAAAGCACGCTGCAGTGTGAAACAGAGATATTCAAAAGAAATAAAATTACCAATCTTTGCATTGGAATGCATCTTTGAATAGGGCAGCCACTCCGCCTCCTTTCCTACCTTTTCGACATGTATTCATATAGCCATATTCTTCAGGGGCTGTTTCATTGAGAACAGTAGCACTACAGTCTTCAGTTAGCCACGTTTCAGTGAGAAACATGAAATCCAGCTTGTAGGAACTTATAATGTCATTTACCAAGAATGATTTGTTTGCGAGGGTTCTGATATTAAGTAAGGCCATCTTAATAGGGATAATATCGGGTCCTGGACTAGTAAATTGCCACTTTATAGATATACAATTAGACAGGTTTGCTTTATAAAATACAGGCACTCGATTCCTTCTATTTCTAATCAACACAGGAATAGAGAAACTGGGTCCAAGCTTGTGCTCAAGACAGTCGGCATTGCTAGTTTTACAATAGCAGGGACCCAATGCACATCAAGGTAGGGGTCATTGAGCGCCCGTTCGGGACAAGGACAACTTTTCGAAACATTCTGTGATTTTAGTCAGAGGGTCAGGGGAGGGGGGGTGAATACTCTGTCTATGCGTGTGTCCTTGATACTTATCCTGTTTGGGTTTGGTGTTCCAAGGGCGTGACGTATGTTGGCACCAAGCAGACGGCTTCCCGTGATGTTTGGATGAACTCCATCAAGTCTAAAACTGAAAACTGTTGTGCTGACAAAAGATACAATACAATAGGGATTTTTTCTTTGCTTGTTGTTTCATAGTGTACCAACATTCAAATGAGCATAACTTCTTCTATCTTCAGATTTCAATATATGATGCATAATTTGAAAGGTCACAATCTGAACATTCATAATCAGTAAAACAAAAATATTACCGTGCCCTACTTGAGGACTCTTTATGTAACATAATGTAATCTTGCCTCTTAACAAATTTTACCAAATCAGAATCCGCTTTATTGCCAAGTACATTTACACATATAAGACATTTTCTTTTGTGCTATGGTGCATGACAGAAAAAAACAGTTAGTAGTATGAGGTAAAAAAACTATAGAAATGACAGTAAATATAAAATGCACAAACATTTACTTAATAATTGGAAAAGTGCAATGTGCAGAAAGGAAGTCCAGGGAAGTGCATTAATGTAATGCATTATGTAGAATTTAAAATATGAGTTTAAGTTATGCGGCAGAGAGTGTCAATGTCATTGGGGGTCACCTGGCCTTGTTGAAGAGGCCAGCTGCCGATGTGAAGAAGCTTTTCTTGTGGCGGGAGGTGTTGGTCCTAATGGACCTTAGCCATCCTGCCAGATGGGAGTGGCTGAAACAGTTTGTGTCCAGGGTGGGAGGGATCAGCCACAATCTTTCCAGCACGCCTCAGGGTCCTGGTGATGTACAGGTCCTCGAGGGATGGCAGATTGCAGCACATCTCCCTCTCGGCAGATCAAATTACTCGCTGCAGTCTGCTCTTGTCCTTGGCAGTGGCAGCAGCGTACCAGATGGTGATGGAGGAGGTGAGGATGGACTCAGTGAGGGCTGTGTAGAAGTGCACAATCATTGTCTTTGGCAGGTTGAACTTCTTCAGCTGCCGCAGGAAGTACATCCTCTGCTGTGCTTTATTGGTAATGTAGGTGATGTTTTGTCTCCCACTTGAGGTCCTGGGTGATCATGATGCCCAGGAAGCGGAAGGACTCTGCCATAGTGACTGGGGAGTCACACAAGGTGATGGGGTGGGTGGGGCTGGGTTCTTCCTATAATCCACAACCATCTCCACTGTCTTCAGAGCGTTGAGATCCAAATTGTTCTGTCTGCACCAGTTCACCAGGTGGTCAATCTCCCACCTGTAGGCGGTCTCATCCACACCAGAGATGAGCCCAATGAGGGTGGTGTCATCCGCAAACTTCAGGAGCTTGACGGATTGATGACTGGAGGTGCAGCAGTGGGTGTACAGGGAGAAGAGCAGAGGGGAAAGGACGCCGCCTTGAGGGGATCCAGTGCTGATCGGATACATGTTTTCCCAGCTTCACGCGCTGCCTCCTGTCTGACAGGAAGTCAGTGATCCACCTGCAGGTGTATTCAGGCACTTGCAGCTGGGAGAGCTTGTCCTACATCAGTGCTGGAATTATTGTATTAAAGGCAGAGCTGAAGTCCACAAACAGGATCCTGGCATAGGTTCTTGAGGAGTCCAGGTGTTGGAGGATAAAGTGGAGGGCCTTATTATTTACAGACCTGTTGGCTCTGTAGGCAAACTGCAGAGGCTCCAGGAGAGGTACGGTGATGGCTTTAAGGTGAGACAGCACAAGGCGCTCAAATGACTTCATGACCACAGAGGTCAGGGTGACAGGTCTGTAGTAGTTAAGTCCTGTGATCCTTGGTTTATTGGGGATGATGGTGGAGGTCTTGAAGCAGGCTGGCACGTGGCACCTGGCTGATCAGCACAATGCTTAAAGGTGGATGGAGAGACAGAGTCTGGCCCAGCTGCTTTGCGGGGGCTCTGTCTCTTAAACATCCCTCTCCAGGACAGAAAAAGTCATTGTTGTGGTAGGAGGGAGGCATAATGAATGTAGTAAGTGTTTGCTCATGGTGGTTTGGGTTGGTATAAGCCTGCCATTTCCCCATGGTCTGCTCACCTAATCAGAGGAACCAGATATGCATACCCCAGGAATGCAGCTGTATGCTTTCCTACCACAGATTATATAGACCTGTTCTGGCAAAACGTCTAGAAAGTGAAGTTTGTTTGAGTCACAGCGGCACAGCCACTATGTCCTAAACTCCTTGGGGCTCTAGGAGCGAATGTAATACAGAATGAGACATTATACATATCAAAAACAGGTATTGGTCTCCAGATCTGGGTGTTGTCTTGGTAATTACTGAAACATTATCCGTACAAGTGTACAGAGTGATCCCTGGCCTCTTCTTATGGTGTACATCTCCTCGCTTTATTCTGTGTCATATTTGATGTGTCAGTCACACATCTCTCCTCGCTTTATTCTGTGTCATATTTGATGTGTCAGTCACACATCTCTCCTCGCTTTATTCTGTGTCATATTTGATGTGTCAGTCACACATCTCTCCTCGCTTTATTCTGTGTCATATTTGATGTCAGTCACACATCTCCTCGCTTTATTCTGTGTCATATTTGATGTGTCAGTCACACATCTCTCCTCGCTTTATTCTGTGTCATTTTTGATGTGTCAGTCACACATCTCTCCTCGCTTTATTCTGTGTCATTTTTGATGTGTCAGTCACACATCTCTCCTCGCTTTATTCTGTGTCATATTTGATGTGTCAGTCACACATCTCTCCTCGCTTTATTCTGTGTCATATTTGATGTGTCAGTCACACATCTCTCCTCGCTTTATTCTGTGTCATATTTGATGT
>JACXGK010010490.1:0-17842 GCA_016801125.1 Novumbra hubbsi | reverse complement strand
CGCTAGACTAAGGATGAGGAGGCTTACAGTGGCAGCTCCACTGGATTCAGCCCTAAACCCACCAGGACGTCCAAGGTGCTCCAGACACACAACCTTGAATACCTTTCAGCAGACATGCCTGTGCACGTACACCGGATTCATTTTGGAAGTGGACTTCCGGGGGGCATCTCAGAGCATACCAAAAACTTATTCTGAGTATGTAACGTGGAGATGAGTTAACGCCGGTCGGGGGGAGATGAAATAAAGGGAGCAGAGAAGCAGCCATGACCATTTCTAACCGGTATCCCATTTAATGCCATGCCTGGGAATGAAGACTCACCGCTCAACCACCATACTGACGGCCTGGGTAAGGTCCGGACTGGCCACTTGGAGGCGTTTCCATAGAGACCACACAAACTCTTTGTCAGCCTGCAAACAGATGAAACAGCTTAATTGTAAGATTTTGTCTACGAATGATTAGTCAAACGCTATTATGATTCAATTAGTGGTGTGGTGGGTTAGACACACGGAAAACGACACGAAACACATAAATACAGAATTGTGCACGCTACATTTTCACAGACTTTTCTGAAACACATTTTCCCTCATGTTAAAAAGCTATTGGTGCGAGAAGACGTTTTATCAAAACTAAACAAATATAATTCAATGAGATGCCATGACATTAGCATATACGCGAAGGGGCAGCGGGGTTGAACAACCAATCAATAATTAAAACCGCTTTTACAAAATAATACTTCTGATGCGGTGTTGGTGTGCCTTCTCTAATCATGATGCCGACTAAAATGGAGTGTGACATTCATCTGACGGGGACGGGGGGAACATTGACACTTGTCATTATGTAGAATTTATGACCGGGGAGATCCAATCAAAACAGTACATGAAGGGGCATATCTCTTATTAATAAAGTGTATCTGATCCTGGGCATGTTTTTCTCCTCAGCTCTGAAGTAGCCTAACAAGCAGAAGAGAACCTCAAGACGTGATGACATAGACAGCGTGTATAGTGGTGTTGAGAGACTCAGCCCCTGACATGTTTCCAATTCAAATTGTCTCGCCGCCCATAGAAATGGCGTTCAAACAGTTTGTTCTTAAGCTACATTACATTTAATGAGAAAAACTACATTTTCTGACATTAAAATACAGACTCAAATCCACTTAATATATAATCATCAGTTAAATTACGTTCACATCATCACAAGATGAAAAGTCCTCACTCCCACTGGAATCTACAAGTCTCCAATTAGTGGATGAATTTTAATCCCCCATTCAAAAAAGTGTCCAATCAATTATTTACTAAATGGCAGAAGAAGACCTTGGTAGACCACGGGCTAAACATACCAGATGGCGATAGCAGAGTAAACCCTTACTGGATAAAAGAGATCTCACCAATCCTGGTTATGACGTTAACAGTAAATTAAGAACAGAGGACATAACATCAAATAGGTGGTCTCACTAAGAATATGGTTCCCCTTACATATCAACACTGATACTCAGTGCCAGGACCCTCATCATCACCAGTATCAAGGGTTTATCCAGTATGTATTTAAAGATGTAGCGTGTTTGATGATAACTGAATTATTAATTGTAATTGCAGACCTTGAAAGACCATGGGCTAAACATACTAAGTGGGCTCTGGAATGCAACCCCATATTAATAAAATTAGCATGGCAAAGTAGGAAGATGTTCTGCCCAACAGACGGGCCACTTTGTGGTTAATGGCGGTCCGGAGAACATGGTACCAGATACTTTAGACTTTAATGGCATTTCAAATGCCACTACTTAAGTGGAACGAGGTACAGCTAACGCTGCCTAACAGTCACTAAGAGACAGACAGAATCACTGATGACCTCTCCCCTCTCCCCAGACCAACTGTTCAACAGGAGGAGGAATAGAGGACTGGTGGGCTTTGGGCAGTATGTGAGCGATTTAGGGCTGGATCAGGTTTGATCTGCGACAAACATTCTGTTTTCAACTGTCCCTTGAACTTATTAATACGCTCTTCAATCCATTTTGGAATGCTACTGTCTCATATACACTGCACAAAAACATTAAAGAAACATGTAACCATCACAGTAAGGAGGAACAAGGGATTGTATATCAATGGCACCTGATGTAGTAAAAAACAAAAGTGACAACATGCGCACTGGAGAGGCAACAGCAAGACAACCCCTAATAAGGGAACAGTTTTGCAGGTGGTGGCCACCGACAATGGCCCTTACCTTTCTGACTGATTCTTCTCTAGTTTTGTGTTTTACTAGTGTCCTTTTCACTACTGGTAGCATGAGGCGCAACCGGCAGCCCATTCAGGTTGCAAAGGTAGTCCAGTTCCTCCAGGATAGCACAGCCATACACACAAGCACAGGTGACATAAGTGAAAGTGTCTGGAGATGCCGTGGTGAACGTTATGCAGCCAGAAACATCATCCAGCATGACCGGTTTGGCGGTGGGTCAGCGATGGTCTTGGGAGGCATATCCTTGGAGGGTTGCACAGACCTTTACATGCTACACAACGTTACCCAGACTGCTTCTAGGTACCCTGACTGCTTTTAGGTACCCATCATCAGACCTTACGCTGGTGCAGTGGCCCTCTGGGTTCCGCCTGGTGCAGGACAATGCTCGGCCTTGTGACAAGTATGTAAGCATTGTCTGGATGAAAAAGGCATTGACCTGTATCCACTTGAGAACCACTGGGACTTTTGTATCGGTGCACTTAATGCCACCAATTAGCACCACAGACTTTCCAGGTGATCACTGATGCCCTGATACAGGTCTGGGAGGAGGTCCCCCAGGACACCATCCATCGTCTCATCAGGAGCATGCCCAGACGTTGTCAGGAGTTCATACAGGCACTGAGTCACATTATGAGTTGCCTTGATGAAATCCATGCAAGTTGGAACAGCCTATGATTTTCTGCGCGAGTTTGAATCCAGTCCTCAGTCGGTTGGTGATCATTTTTCTCTAAACGAATTACACAATGTACAATAAAGAACTTGATCTTGAATATGTCTCGTTCATCGAGACCTGATGTGTGTTTTAGGTGTCCCCTTTATTACATACACACAACTTTAATCAGGAGGAGATCTATGCTTTGTTAAAAAGACATGGTGTTGTCAGTAGGCTAAAACATGTTGGTCCATGTAGCCTCACAGGCCAGGTTGTTCCAGTAACGATGTGTCCATGTGATTATGTAAAGCCAGATATTGATTTCAGTCCAGTGATCATGTTGTCAGGCACCACCTGGTGGCGAACCTGTTAGGACCGAACCAGCATCTCTCCATTTCTGTGTCATCTGACCAAGGGGTTGCTCAGAAGAGCGCAGTGTATTAGTATTCACAGGGGGGGCAAAAAAGTGTACAGCAAATGTGAGACTGATTAATTGGTGGTTTACTGTTATAGCTATATCGGGTTTTAATCTTTAACATTGCAAATGTGGAGAACAAATTACGAACTAAAATATTAAAAATGTCATTATCCATGGTGCAGGTAATGTGCCTAAGCAAGCCAAGGGGAAAGTATTGCCTTTCATGTTTGATATAAGTCTATAATTGCTATTCAGGTCAAAGAGCTCAGTAGCATTTTCCTGAGTCTATTGCAGTGTACATTTGAAGGCAGTTTCTAATGCAAGTAGAGTGTACAACACAGAAAACAACAAAGATTTAGTTGTTGACAAAAATAAACCGTAAAGTGAAGCAGTCACCTGACCTGGCATTGCACTAACTCCTCAGACAAACTCCTCACTTCTTCTTCCAGAAGCACGATGCGACTGCTGTCTTTAGTAGCCATTATTAGGCTGTGGATGGGGGGGAAAAAGTAAACCAGGTTGCATTGCAGCGCAGTATACGTTATATGTTATCATCCGATTACAATAGTCGTAGAAAGACAACGCTACGATGCATTGCTATAGTGATAATATACGTATTCAATGGTTTTTGGGACAAAAAAGCTCTTGTCACAGTGAAAACTCAAAAGATGCAACTAAACCTGCTTCACCGGGATGTTGTTAGTCACTGATAAACTAGGTTTGCTGTTAAAAGATGCCATGTTGGTGGCCGTGTCGTATCAAGTCAGTAACCTAGCTACCTGTTAACATGTTACATTTTCGTGTGTAGCCAAGTTTCCTTTCTGCAAATTAAAACATTTAGAAGTTTGAGAAGTCTAGAAAGCGGGTAGCGACATTTAATTAAGGAAGCTAACAATGTAGCTAGGATTCGTTAGCCTAAGTGATCTGTGAATCAACAGGTGTTCTTCAATACTAGTACTTAGCGATCTGTCAGCAATAAAACACAAACATTTCAATATAATTCAGGATAACAATCATTACCTTGGACAACTTCCTTAGTCGAAAATAGTAGCGTTCGCTAGCTAGTTAACGTTTCTACATGTAAAGTTATTAGCTAACGTGCTAAATGGAATAGAATGACAAAATCTATTACATGAAAAGCTTTATCATGGTCGCTAAGAACATGTATCCAGTAAAGGACTGTATCGACTTTCCCTGGTGTTTAGACTGTTTTTATCGATTTCCGCAAAGCATAGCTAGACACAATGCAACATTTCTACGTAGGTAAGTGAGTAACTCCGTTGTCAACCACTACACGACGCATTTTAATTTCAAACAACCGCGCTGTTTCCAGTTATTTTCTTCCTCATACGTCAGATTATAGGATATATGACGTATGCGGAAGTAGTTGAAAAAGCGCGTAAATGTAATGGAATAATTAAAAAAAGTCAAACACATCATATCATATTAGTTGCAGATTATTTGTAGATGTAGATTATTTGTAAATATAAATGAAATGTAATAGGGTTAATCTTATTGGTGTGAATTGTATGCACGCATACAGCCTCAAACCCCATGATAGTTTTGAAGATCATACATTGTTCTGTTGGAATATTATTTTTGCCAATGGTTCCCTCTCATAACCCTACTTGACAAACATGATTACTGTCCTACACTTTGTCAAGTAAAAGTAACTAGGTAAAGTAGACATGTCAATACACTTTCCCTTTTATTACATAGAAGTAGGGTTTGCAATTTGCATTTTACAAAGGTTTGCAATTTGAATTTACTAGATGTTTGAAAATTCACAAACAAAATACACGTGGCTTAAAAGGCAATGGACATGTACTGTATAGTGAGTAGACCAGGCTTGTAGAGAGTAATGTCTTGTCAGTGATGAAAAATAAGGAGTGAGCCACAAATATGGGCTAATCTGCTTTCTATCTGCTGAGAAGAAAAACAGACAAAAAAAATATGAGCCAATTGACTTAGTGTGATTAGGCTGTTCCTTGACCCACAAACAGGGCCTCATTAGGGTCCCCATTTACGTAGCGATTTCAGAGGCAGTAGACTGGCGCGTAATGCGCAACATCTGCCCCGTTAGAGTTGCACAGACAAACACATGGCATTCACTGTATGAATCTGCTCTCCTCCTGTCCTCTCCCTCCTCCGCCTGCCTCCCAACAAAGCCCCTTGTTTTACCAGAGACAGAGGCCAATCATCCATTTAGGGCAATGATTATGTATCTGCTTTCTCTGGATTACTGGAATAGAGGTTTGGTCCCCACGTTAATTTGCCACAAACAACTGTCAGCGACGTGTCTATTTAAGGTTCACGGACAGTGATTTCCGTCTGCTAAGTAGTTCAGGCCCTTTATATTTCACACTGTATGTATGCCCTTTTGTTGTCTTGCATCTTGTCATGTTAAAGGTGTCAAATCCAAAAAATATGATAAAACGTTTGGATTTGATTTGTTCATGAAACCAAAATATATTTGTGCCCAATTTAAACATTTACATATTTTACCTTTTACCGTACATGATTTGGTCCTCATTGTTTCTAGTGTCGGTTACGTTAGAAACAAGCTGCTTGTTACTCTTCCTGGAGGGCCAAGACCGATTCATTCAAGACCCTTCATTACACTCACCTGGTGTTCCAGGTCAGGAAAAAGTATTCTATTTAAAAGAAGGAGATGAAAACCAGAAGTATCTGGGCCCTCAAGGACAGGAGTTGAATGGCCTTGGACTGGAGCAACATGTTCTACCATGTTTTTGACACAGTGAGTTTAACCGAAGTTCCAACGTGTCTGCGGATGTCTGGAGCAGTTTGCCCCACACCCCTCAAACCTGCACAAAAACACATTTAAGCGTTTGTTGTCTGTTCTCTCAATGACAGATTATTCTAGATCTGAGGATCATTTGGGGCACATAAAACAACCAGCCATCCGCTTTCATCTCAACACGAACGTGAATATTAAAAAACAATTATTTCTTGCCCTGACTGACTTCAGTCAAACTCTTGTCATCTTTGGGTTTGGCTCCTTTCGTCTGTTAATCACTCCAGTTTAAGATGTGTGATAGGTTAGATCGTTTTATAAGATCACTGTTTAGAGGATAACAAGTGTTCCTGTGTGTGTGTGTCAGGCTAATGTATATAGTGACTTTCTGTGTATTTGTGCAATCCCGAACACAAAAAAGTCTCAGGGATGGATGGACAGATATTTCACAAGCTTTAGTTCTGGATGACATGACTAATGAAATGCGGGTTGTGTTAAGCGTAACATATACGCCTAGTGAAACATGTTAAATTGTCTCGTGTGAATACAGTGGCACCTTAGGCTTTATTTCCAATAGCCAGCCCATGAAACGAGTGAGGGTAAAACTGTGACAGACACAAGGATCTTCCTTTCTCTCTCCACAGAGCCTTGCAGACAGAAAGAACAGTAAGGGAAATCAAATCAGCACGGAGGTGGAGAAACGACACAGTGTCTTGATCATGCAAATGCTTCCAACCACATGAAAAATTCAGGAAACAGGTGACAAGCACCTGGTGGGCTGAGGAAGAAGGATGCAGAGCCTGGAAGTGAGCAACGTTCCGTGGAGAATTCCCGGGAAGCATCGTTGTCTCCTCCTGCCACCTCAGGTAGGAGGAATGTCGTCTGCATAATAATGTTAACTTTGATTACAACTGAAGTAAGTGAGGACCAATATAACTAACAGGGAGCTGAGGATCACACTCACTGAAGAGTCACGGGTCGTGTAAACCTTTGAAGAAACACAGGTAGTACACGAGTCAGCTGGGATGTCAATTTAAACTGTGTTTAGTTGCATGTCACTCTGTTTTCTGAAGGGAAAAAAGCTTACAGCCCATGTGACATTACATTAACTTCACTGCATCCGTGATGGCTCTGTTGTCTGAGATAGGGTTCATGTATAGTACTGTGGGCGGCTAACTGCCTGGATGTATATGGATGGATCTGACAGAGGATGGGTAGTTTTAATCTGAGAAGCGACACAAGAAAAGTTCTTCATAGCGGCAAATATGTAGACTCGATAAGCTCTCTTCTGAGAATTTGTAGGATACAACGGTATTATGTGGAGAAAAATAAAATCCCCACGGCTAGTTTTCTCAACCGAACTAAAGAATGATATCAGTCGCCTAGTCTTGACCTCAAGCGTATGAGCCACTCTCATGCTTAACCCTGTGGGACCTCGCGCCTCCTGTCTCATAACACCCAATGACAGAGAGGCCATTGATTCTCCCTTCCTCTCCCTCCCTCCACCCCCACAGTAAACCTATCTGTGTACCTAAACCAGACAACCACAGCTCAGCATCCCCCCCTCCCCCCAAGCATCATGCGGATCCTTGCTCTCATGGCCCCTCTGAGGCCCCTCTTCTCCGCCCCCACCCTCAGGTCCTGTGCATGGACCGCCCGGGCCCTTCGCTCGGCTCCCATCTGATGACCTTCTGGGCTATCCTCAGCAGACAGGCCCGGTTTATAATGGGAGGATTGATGAGAGCCATCTTCCTGGGGGTCACCAGCGGGAGGTGGGGCGACAGGGGGCAGTGTCTCAGTGGCCCCCGGGGGCCAGGCTCACCCATGGCTCACCCATGTGGGGTTTCGTCTCGACCTCGTTGAAGTGTGGGAAAGAGTAGCCTGAGCGTTTCCCCCCAGGGGTCTAGCTAGGGCTGGTCTGTCCTTGGTGACTGGCTGGAGGGTGCGACATGGAGGAAGGGGCGGTAGTGCATGAGGACTGGCCTGGGCTTGGTGGCTCCAGTACTACGCCATGTCCTGACATATTTCTTAGGTAATAATTCAAGTTAATGAACAAAGACGTTGATGAAACCTCCAGCATTAGAAACTGACAAGGTGCTTGACATTGGTCTTGAAATACTGACACGGAGAGTACAAGCGTAGTCCACGAAAGTGAGCCTCCGATATTTTCATCGGAGGCACAACATTCAACAATCCCACAGAGCAGTGCATGTCTTTTTAACGTCTTGTGGCTAGTAAGGTTAGTTCACAGGTGAGGGGATAATATATACCGTTCTCATGGGCTCAGAATGTCACATTGTCAAACAGCCCAGGGTGCTTGAGTCGTGTGCAGTCAGTCGCTGTGTGGAGCAGAACCGGAAACCAGTGTGTTCAGATTCCAAAGTGGTCTCTCCTTTTCCACCTTCCAAGACTTGATCGAATTGACCTTTTCTCTGTGCGAACTGCTGCTTCCCAAACAGATGCACCGAAAACCTCCATAGCATGGCCTTATAGAAGCTGTGACAGCTGACTGTCACCCCCAGGAGAGAGCCTCCAACTTTGAGTTCAATAGCTCATCATCAGTGCCCCTCTGGGTAATTAGTGTGAGGCAGTGTCCTGTCATGGGGACAGACAAATCTATATTCAGTTTAGAGACATCATTTGTGTGTGTGACGTGCATTTATTTGTTAATTGTTTCCGTAAAAAAAAAGAGGGACCTTCACAAACCTTCATGATGTTGATCCATTTGTAAAAAGGCAGAAGGGCTGAGTTTGGACACAGTTCTTGTTACCACTAGCTGAACAACTTTAATTAGTTAAACTGCCTGCGTGTTGAAGTGTAATCAAGTTAGACATTCGGGCTTGACAATATGCTAATTCCAGACGAGGTGGCGACTTCACACCAACATGCATGTCTCCGGCATCATTAGTGTAGCCGTTTAATGTATGTCACAACACTAATCAGCCCTATCTTGAACGGTTTGTTTGACATGATGAATAAATTGGGGGAGAAAAATCACTTTCAAGGCCAAATCCATAGAATATTATTGAGGCCCTTTGAAGCTATCAAAGAGTCTCATATCATTATATTATCAGCCCCCTGCAACTCAGTTCTGTATTCTGGACAATCCTTAAAAGGTCTGTTTTGTTGCTCATAGAGCTGTGTAATATCTTGTTTAATTAGCTGGATTTAAACTCTCTCTCTTGCTCCCTCTCTCTCTAACAAACAGGCATATGGTCTTTATCCTCCCATGGCCTTGGCCCAGTCAATGAATATGCATATCCTGGGAGCGGAGTTAGCTAGTTACCCCCGGAATGAATTCAGCACAAGTCTAATCCCTGATCTATTATTTACCCCTTGACCAAACATGCGAGTGGGGCTTCTTCTTCCAGACGCTCGACTTGATAGAAACGACTGCCTTGGGATTCCAGGCTAGCTAGGCTTTTCTCTCTGGGTCCAGAAGAGTAAGCTGAGGGAACCCAGGCAGTCACTGACTCTCTCTTTCTCCCTCCCCCCTCCTTTCCTCCCTTCACTCTTGAGATGCCTCAGTCAAACGTTGAACAGCAAACCTCTCATAAAAACAAGTGCACATTGAAACATTAATGAGGGAGCGGCACACTTCAGATGATCATCAGAGGGACACAACTTAGGAAACATGGAGTGTCCTCAAGCATTCCTTCCCCTGCTGTACTGGGGCAACATGATGCACTAGTTTGAATTCTGAAGCATCTCACTCATCTTGTCCAAGCCCTTCTGGTATGTGTGTGATTGTGTCTGTCTGTCTGTTTCTACTCTGTTTGTGTGCCTGTTTGAGAAAAATCTCACCCTAATGTGAGCTGAATATGTTATTTAAGTAGTGGGCACAGTATATGTAAACACTGAAAGCAGACAAGTCAGCCTTGGAGCTAAAATAGGTGCCTTTGCCCCATAAGCGATGTGATAACATAAGAATCCATGTATTGTTTCCTTATTAATTTAGCATATTTTATTTGTCATTTTTTTAAATGTAATTGATCATTTATTTTTTCACGATAAAGGTACTGAATCTTAACACAGGGAAACAAACTATTTGACTTGGCGGCAACAAACAGTCCAAATGTTTGCCGTGGGCTAACGGGATGTGATATGAAATATTACGGGAAAAAGGTAGACTACATGTGTTTCGTAAGTTTTAATAAGCACGTCGGTAGTTTTTCATGTCTGCAGGGCACAGCTTTAGTCCACTTGGCGCATTGTCACACAAAGATGTGACTCTTTACCCTGACATATTGCCGTGACGGACTCACAGATCCACAGTCACTCAGGTTACATCCAGACGGCATATAACAGCCCAGAGATTCCTGTCAGATTATGCTGTACAGCTCGAGTCCAACTTCCAGAAGCCACCTTCCAAATACTTCAACCAAGCCTTAGTCCGCAACGTGCAACCGCGCATTTAGCTGACTTAGCTGTTGAAATATCCGGGAGAGCCCCGGTAGGGAAGACTGTCTTCCCACAAGCAGAGACTTATTCGCATTTTTCTGGAGACGAGAATTTATGTTATTCTAGATTTCAGCGATTTCCTTAAAGGCATCTCCCGGTTTGAAAAGGGGACAGTGTCGTGCCTGTCGGCATTCATATCCCGAGACCGACCGTGTGTTCCAAAGCAACGTCTGTTCTGTTCTGACAAGGGACATGTTCATTTCGGAGGATAAAAGCCTGCAACCAAGACGCGTCACCGTTTTCAATCAAATGTCATAGAACTGTCACTGCGCGTACTGAGTCGACACTTTTCTTGCGGGGACGCCGCCGAGTTTTCAATTACTTCAGACAGTTTGATATATCAGGGAAGAGGTCCCCCACTTGAGGGCGAAATTTGACTTTTGTGAACTGCAAGTTCGAGAGCGCCAGGAGCCGGGTCTTCCATACACAACATGCCGAAATGGTAAATATCGTTTTTAATCGTTTACCCAATATCCTTTTAGATGAAGCGCTGTATCTGTTAATAAGAAGCAATACACTTTGATATAACTTTTCCTAACACGAGCCTAGCCGTGGGCTATGGCCTCTGTTTCCACAAACTTTTATATAGGCCTAATCATTGCCTTCACATTCTGTGTTTACTAATTTCACAAACTTTACAAATGTGATGTGTTTTGTTTTGTGTATTGGCAATATCCAGAGTCTTACAGCTATTTTACAAATTATGTTAAATTTTGCCAATGATAATAACTTCATCCCGTCAACATTGGTGTCCCATTAAAGTTACTTAGTGTTAGATTCCAACTTAATTAAGCCCACCTATTTGGTTTCAGTATAATACATACTAGGATTAACATTTTGTTTATATAAAGGATGTCTATTGTTTCACCCAGGTGCGCTTAGAGCCGTCATACGAAAAGTTTTCTACATTTCACAACGTATACTGAACGGACTATACTGCCTGCGTTAGTTTAAGAAACATGGACATAAACGGTCATTAACATATCAATAGCGTCACATTAGCTATATTGTGTTGTTGATCGTAAAATAATGTATGCGTTATGATAATAGTTACAAGGTAGTGGATTTTGGCCAACAGCCGAAATCAAACGATTGCTGAATTTTAGAGACCATCTTCAGAATGTATAACTTTAACAAGCAGAACGTTTTGTTTATATTTACAAATGTTTATATAAAAACGTACCTTTAGAAAACATTGGTATTAGGCAGGTTTTGTTTTAATTGACACAATGAAAGAAAAAAACCAAAATGTCTCCGTTATTTAGCAACGTCAACTTCAACCTCTTTCAGCCAGAACTTTATATACAGATAATGTCATTTTGGATAGTAACTTTTTATTGACTTGTTACATAAAAACATATATTCAACATAATTTAATCTCATTAGTTAAATACTACTTTTTAAATTGTTTTGATATAATGAATGTGTAGAGAAGTCATTCCTGGTTTTTGTCTTGGGGTCATTTGATTTTCTACAGTATAGAGGAAACTATGCAGCTTCTCAATAACAGACAAACACATATCCTATGCTTGGGATGTTATCGGTATATCTTACATATCTGTTTTGATACCGTGGCTTTAAATGATTTGTGTCATGACTTCAGGGCCAAAATGTTGTGTTTTTGTGTGTGTGTTTGGAAATCAGTTTTTTGTAACAGCAGATCGAATGCATGTACTCTTCCTAAAATACTGTATTGTTGAAGGCCTAACAAGGCATTAGCGTACAGTATATTACTTTTTGGTCTGTGTGTTGCCTACCTCTGCCTATGTGGCCTTGCTTTCACCTAGCTGGAAAATCTAGGAAACAGAGCAGGGAGCAAAACGTCCAGAGTGTGACAGTTGAGCAAAGCAGAACACAGAGGCGTTTCATGCCAGAGTAACAGATTTCTACGTGAATATTTCTGAAGGGTATAGGAGACAGGAGACAAGAAGGAAGAGGGAAAGACATAACAGGCTCGTTCTTTGGCACAGAAAAGTCCCCCATTCCCTCCTTCAGTTTGACTGCTCCACTCGGTTTGTGGGTTCAACGCTTTACATAATGTTCGGTCCTGATCTGCGGAGCCTGTCAGTGATGTTTCATGGTTGTGCAAAGCACTGCAGTCGGACCATGCCAATTTGCATTCCTGGAGTGTCATTTGATTACTTTTATCTGCTGCAGCTTCCAGACGAGGCCATGCCAGCTTGGGCCCTCATGCCTGCATTTCATCCCGCCCGCCAAGTCACAAGTGGACACACCCGCTCAATATCCCTCCCTCAATTACCACCACTAACTCTCCCAGGATCAGTCGAGGTTCAGAGGAACGTAGCTGAGAAAAAGTTGAAGAGATAGGAGGTAGAAGACAGGAGTGGATAAAGGGGAACCGGCCCAGGGAAAGTGATACAGGTCAAACCAAGGGAGGAAGGGGTGGGGGGGGAGCACCAGGAGCACATATTCCCGGTAGCAGGGCACGGAGCAGAAACCCTGGGTTGGCAGCTGCTGCAGCGTGGGCTGTGAACCCTCCCCCCATGGACGGAGTCTAGGTCTGGTTCGATACTCTCTTGGACAGGTAGGGCCAGTCCAGCCCCCGTCCCCCACCCCCCCACACCCCAGAGAGTCCGTCATAATAAGGAGCAGGCCTGCCTGGAACTCTCCTGCTCTGACCCCTCCGCCTCCAGTCCCCTCCGCCTGGGGCATTCGATCCCTCTCACCTTTTCTCTCTTCTTCTTGCTTCTTTTATTCTTTTCCCCACTGTCCTTGTGCTCTCGACAGTGCCGGTACGTGTGTGAGCGTGTCTGTCTGCAGGTGTGTGTGTGTGTGTAAACCACCGTCTTATACCGCCATGTACTCTTTACTGTACTAGAGTCGTCTGATAACAAAGGGCCAGGACACCAACAGAGGGAAAGTGAAGTGTGTCGCCCAGACAGGTAGCGGCTGTTGATTGTTCTGCTCCAGCAACCTAGAAACACAGCAACAATGTCTTTGTTTAGTCAGTGGAAGGGACCCTCTATCACACACAACACACAAAGCCTGATATCTCCCTGTTCCTCTCTATCCATCCCATCTTCACTTAATAAAGCCTTGGTGTTAGTGATAGTGTATCTTGGCCAAGACAGAAGAGTTAATACTTTGAAAGGGGGGGGGTGGGGTTCATACCTCTTGGTGGTTGGAGAGGAAAGTCTTTGAAAAGGACACTGAGTAAAGCTGCGGGCTTTAGGACTAAACAAAGAAACTGTGAAATCTTAAAACAAATTGGATCTCCGGCAGTAATTTCATAAAAAGCACAGTGGGAGATGTACTAGATTTAAAACAATATACATTTAGTAGATTAATTAAATTTTCTCCCCTAGTAGAAATCAAATCCACACACTTGCACACACACACACTCATATTCAACCTTATTTTCTATCCAACTTCAACACTGTTTCCCCCTGAATAAAAAAAAAGCGTATTGTTTTGTTAAAGCATACGTTTTGTCTTGTGGTCATAATTGACTTCTGATTGTTATCTCGGAGAAGAGTTTTAAAGGGACAGTATCGTCGATGTGTTTTGGATTGGGAGTTAATCAGTAGATTCTAACTCAATTAGATCACGTGCCAAGTCTTAAGAATGGGAGCCAGGAGAAAAACGTTGGAGATGTAAAACGATAGGCCTACGTGTACGTTTGAACACAGGAGCGTTTCTGATGTGGTGCTCTAAAGCGTACACACACACACACTCTGCAAACAGTAGTCAGGGTCTTAAAGTGAGAAATTGTGTGTATCATGACTAATGTAATAGCTGAATGCGTTACAAATGGGGAAAAAATACCATGTTTTCCAGCGAGAACTCAGGTTCACTGTGATCTCCTTAGTCAGGACTGTGTCTTTAAACGCGTCATGTGTGCAGAGACTGAAACGTTCCACTCCCACCAGCTCTTTATTGGTTTAAGATGAGAAATGATTGCCTCCATTCGCACCAACTGCAGTGCTTCTCTGAAATCCCCCAACTGGGCAGTATATGTATAATTTTAATGTGTCACGCAAAACACAGCCGTGATTCCTTTATGTTCTGGACAGAGTTTTGTTTTGGCCCTAATTGATTTTGCCCGGAACTAATTACAGCCTGGCAATGTAAAATAAACACTCCTGTGTCATCGGGCTGGCAAGGGAATGATCATGAGGAAATTGCAGTACAGCTTTGATCCATACATTTCTTCTAAGGATGTGAGAATGTAATTCATGTTGTTGCCATAGAATGCAGAGGACAGTCACAGGAGAGAAGTCTTCGTCCAAATGACTCAACTGGGAGGTGTGAGGTTATGTCGCATAATTTCTATTTTATCGCCCCTGTGGACTTGCTACTCCCGGCATAGTTTGTTCGATGTCGTGCCATGTGTAATCACTATGAGGATCTTTTCGGAAAAGTGGGAACTCCAGAATTCCTGGGCTCTTCCCTACTCTCGGCTTTTCCTTGCTTGTTATCCTAAAAAAAAATCTGTGTGTATAGAATTATGTTCCGTAAGCTCCCTCACGTTTTAAAAGGTGTCCCCTAAAAAATTCGCAATTAATGACATTTATTGCTTTAAATTGAAACGACAAACTTTTTTTTGTTACATTTCATTACACATTACTTTTTCAGTGTTTTTAGCCCACCTAGTGCTTGAGTGTCTTGGAATAGATCCCCTCAGGCCACATGGGCTGATTTGATTAAAAGAGAATATTTGCCCTAAAGGTGTCTTTTCTCCCCACTAAAAACGACAGTGGAAGAAATCAGATATGACAAGATAAGTGGCGTCTCATGAAAAATTCCCGTGGAACTGAAAAGTAGCATGTTGACTTTGGAATTATTTGCTCGACTCACTGTCACTGCAGGTAACGCTGGCTGACAAAGTGATTTTCACCTGAGTGGATTTAAAGGTTGTCCAGGTTTTTGAATCCAGTGTACAAACTTTCACCCTCTTTCTCACCCCCCCCCCCATCAACTCAGACTCTTTTTTTCTTCTCTTAAACTACGTCTTAAATTTAGGCGAAAATCCAAATAAGTCATTTGAAGGCTGGTGACGCCATAATTGCACAATCATTTGCCTCGGATAACCGCGAGTTAGAGTTTTAGGTAAGGTTGTGTTTTAATAAGGGGCTGTGTTTTAAACACAGATTATATAGCGGCCGGTGTTCGAGTTAGTAGCAGAAACGGCAGCCTGCGTGTGAATCTTCCCCCTAACACACCAGGGAGTCTTTCTTTGACCCTCTATTACGAATAGGACTGGCTGTTTTAGGGTTTTGATTCTTTATTACCTTATTATTCACTTGAGGTCTCATTTTGCTCCAGCATTGTGTGTGTTGTACAGTTTGAGCCCTGTTCACATTATAGCGGTTTCTTTTAGATTAACAAGAGTTTTATGTATTCACAGGGCTGAGTTCATATCATATTCACGCCTAAACGGTTGCCTTCAAGCAGATCCCTGCGTTTGTGAAGGATGTAATTATGACTCGTGCAAAGAATCATGTGGCGCACACGTCCCCCCCCCCTCTTGTTTGTCCCCCCCCACGCGTGGTCCATCAGAACGACTCCCGTCTACTGGGTCAATTTAACGTAACTTCATGTAGCGGTGAGCGTGAACCAAGTCGCTCTTAGCCGCGTCCCCGCATGTCCCTACATGGTATCAACGCCACGACTGCATCTTCCCCCAATTTCGCTTGTGACCAAACGATTCCCTGGTGAAGTCACTGGGCCGCGAGGCTTCACACCGCCACGAGGCTTCACTACGCCCCCCCGCGAGCTGAGCGTTGAGGAGAACCATTGCTCATGAACGAGGCTCCTAAAAAGGTTGTGAGCATTCTGAAAACCTCGTTTTCTTTCTCCATACACAGTTCAACACTTGAGATCAATTCCCGGTAGTGGGAATTGACTTCACCTATGGAGGCCTCTTCGACATTGGTGTTGTAATTCAATAAGGCTGAGTGATCAATTTCAATTGAAAGCTTCCTGTAGCGATTGGGTTTGTCTGGTGACCACAATGACACACATGGCCTGGATAACTGAAAAGGCTAATAATTCCAGCTAGGTTACGGCATGTATTCCGCGGTAAGGCCCAGGGGGGGGTGGGTTGCGGGACCCATGTACTCCACCACAGCCGTTCCCAGGCCCGACGCGTCACATCTATTCCTGGTTGTGGGTCTTCAGCGGTGTGAATTCGAAAGATATCGCTGAGGGGTTCTCCAATAAAAAGGGAACCCCATACAAGCGTTTGGGAGCCATTAGAGTGGGTTTTTCTGATGTTTCTGTCCCGGGCTTCGGCGTGACCGCTTCATTCTTCACCATTAGCCCCGCTGACACCTTTTCAAGTCCAAACCCGGTGGTTAGACGCCACTAAGGCGATGATTATCATTGTCATAATCATAGTAATTATGTCTTTTTAAGGGTGATACAATTTTATGTTAGCCGGAATGTCTGCAATCTCACTTTTCCCCTGCGTCCGGGT
Source organism: Novumbra hubbsi (assembly GCA_016801125.1). Classification (NCBI taxonomy): domain Eukaryota; kingdom Metazoa; phylum Chordata; class Actinopteri; order Esociformes; family Umbridae; genus Novumbra; species Novumbra hubbsi. Next base: position 887 of record JACXGK010010490.1, on the reverse strand, counting down.
GATGTGCTCGGGTGCTACTTCCTGACGTCAGTTTCGGGAGCCGGGTAGGGGTGCGGAGTGTGTCTTGGGAACGGTGCTGACAGGTTGTGCGTTGCTGGGAGGGGGACAGTGGGGCTTTTGATACAGCGGCAGACACAGGAGGAGCGTCTTAAGTCCCAGAGGCCTCCTTTCATGTGACTTTGCATTCCACCCATGCAAGAGGCAGGGAGAGGCACAAGACAAGACATGCCTCCCCCTCCCTACCTCACCCCCTCCCTGCCTCACCCCCTCTCCCGGTGACCTTAACATTTATCAAAGAACCCCATGTTGGAATTTCTCCTAGCATCTGCGCCATGTTTGGTGAGAGAGAAACACACACACACGTCCCTGTCACAGGCCAAGCTGTTTTAAATATTGTGACTCCGCAGAGGGAGGTCTGTCCTTGCTGATCCCAGAGCCAAGGAGGCCAGCCCAAGGAGTATAAGGATTACCACAACCCCCCGCACTCCCTCCTTCAACGCTATCTCTACTTCTCTCTCTCTTTTTCTCTCCTTCCCTATCGCCTTCCCTCTCCTTCCTCTTCTCCTCTCTCCCATTGCCTTTTTTTAAACCCTCTCCCTCTTTCCTCCCGGTTTCTTTATTGAACCTCCTCTGACATTGTCCTATTCATTTAACCTTTCATTAGTGTCAGCAGACAGTCTGTGTCTGGTGGACGGGGCAGGAACAATGCCAGAAAAGCCCCACTGTCACAGTTATTAGATTCCTTTGCACCCCGTTTACCCTGGCAACCCAATATTAAGGAGGGACTGGGCGAGGGGGAAGGAGAGACTGTGTGTGTGGTGGGGGGACTGGGTGAGGGGAAAGGAGGGATTGGGTGTGTGGGGGGGACTGGGTGTGTGAGGGGGGGG
>JACXGK010010489.1:0-17841 GCA_016801125.1 Novumbra hubbsi | reverse complement strand
GGACTTGCCTTGCTAGCCATCGGCGCCCGGGACTTGCCTTGCTAGCCATCGGCGCCCGGGACTTGCCTTGCTAGCCATCGGCGCCCGGGACTTGCCTTGCTAGCCATCGGCGCCCGGGACTTGCCTTGCTAGCCATCGGCGCCCGGGACTTGCCTTGCTAGCCATCGGCGCCCGGGACTTGCCTTGCTAGCCATCGGCGACCGGGACTTTCTAAGGCTGTTTTCATCAAAGCAATGCTCACAGAGGAGGCCTGCCCACAGCGGAGGCCTGCCCACAGCGGAGGCCTGCCCACAGCGGAGGCCTGCCCACAGCGGAGGCCTGCCCACAGCGGAGGCCTGCCCACAGCGGAGGCCTGCCCACAGCGGAGGCCTGCCCACAGCGGAGGCCTGCCCACAGCGGAGGCCTGCCCACAGCGGAGGCGGCTCGGCTGGACCTCTGCAGGTTGGACGCTCAAAGGCATGAAAGCTGCTTCTCAGCATTGATCAGACACATTGACTCAATGTTTGTTGTTCTATCAACACTGAACATTCCCTTTATAATCTGTTGTTTGGTAATCAACCATTCAATATTATATATGTCGTTAGAATTACATGATATTAGATTTGATGATACAGCACACTATATGCAAAATAAAGTTGGTATTATATATTACTAGTATTTAAAACAGGCCCACGTAAGTAATCGATCCACGGGAGACATTAGAGATGGCTCCACATCTTTAGCAGGACTCTGCGTGTAACATATCAGCCTAGGCTAGACGCTATTAACACACGGCGAGGGGTGATGAGGGCGCTGAAAGACTCAGGGAATGTGCCTAGCTAGGCAAGATTAGTGTTGCAGGCACATGTCATTCCCAATATAGAGGAGCCAGAAATCAATAAGCATTCACATCCCCAGTATTTTTCCAATCGGGGTAGGCCAGGGCAGTTGGTGTTGTAGTCATCCTGAAGGGCTGTGAAGGAGACATCTGACCTAAGGGCCAGGGGAGAAATAATGGCACGCCGAAATGCAATCAAATCAAATGTTATCTGGCACATGTCGCATTAACAACACGTGGAGATGACAAAAGAAATGCTTCCACCCCTACATTTTAATTCCATGAATGATTCAAACTTGGTTTTCAAGGCGGTCTTCTCTCTGCACCAGACTGTACGGTAAGCAATGTGTTGGGGGGAGAAAAGTCTGCAATTAAATCACAGTGTTGCATTGCAATTCATTGCGATCATAAGAATTGCAACATGCTGGTAATGTCGTATTGGGACATCCCTGCCTATTCCCAGAGGGTGGGGGACATTCTGCTGTGCTGGCATCTCAGTGCTGCTTCCACATGCCTCCCGCCAGGCCCCCGCCAATGTCAGTCAGTAATGGACAGCAGTCACAGGCATTAGAGGACAGAATCTCTACACAGCATTATCCAAAAGCAGGAAGAGAAGTAATTCTGTATCTCGCTACACAGGGTAATAGCCCACACAGCAACAGCCGTAAAGATCAGCAAAAACAAAACCTCAGACTACCCTTCCTTCTCCCTTCCTCTCCCCTTTACATACGCAAACTAGCACGCACTTCTTCATCACAAGACAGGGAAAGGACCCATCAATCCTGAAAGGCGGAACACGCAACAACCACTGACACGGGGAGAGACGTAGAAATAAACCAGGCAGGGTGGGGCTCCCGGGTTGACCAAGGGAACAGCTGACACAGGGCCAAATGATTGAAGGTCTTATGAACACTCCTCCTGTAATGCGGTGGAGGGCAAATGAAGAAAGAAGAAAGAAGCATTGAGATGGGGATCACAGAAGTTATGTAATCCAAGGGTGGTGTCTCTGCATGAATTCAAGGCAGCGGTATCTTTCATCACCACCAGCATATTTCTAACAGGATAATCTGGTCACTTCTAAACAGATGATTAGAGTACTCTCTAGCTGATAGTAGGGTTGCACAAAATGCAAAATAGTCAATTTAGGCCTACAGTAATCAATTTCTTTGGAAACAGAGCAAAGAAACTAAATGTGTGATTGTTGGCTGATTTGTAATCATACACTTACAAGTTGATTAAACTTCTGCCGGTAAGTTTATGCAGTAACTGCATTCAGAACATGAAGTGCTAGGGGTTCATGTAAAGTGAGGTGGGAGTAATAAGCGAGAAATAGGCCTTGAAACACTGAAACATAGGCCTGGTCTATCTAACCATCTACTATAAACCGACTTTCATTCAGGTACAGCTCAATATACACATCTTGTTCATATAAACATTCCACAAGTTACAAAAAAACTTTTATTTGGTTTATTGTTTTCATTTATGGTCAAAGAATAAAACGTTATTGGGGCTCCTTTACCTGAGAGAGCTGTTCTGTACACAGTGAACTGTCAGTTGTGTCTTGTTGGTATTCTGGAGGAGACTACGTAATACTGGAACATCAATAGTGTTGCTTATACCAGCCGTGTTCTGCGTTTACTAGGGCCAATTTCTAGTTCACCAGTGGACCATCGAAAGCGAACATTCCTTCCAAGGTGCGTGCGTGAGTCGTTTAGACGTTAGTTTATAGGTAACAACTTCGCTAAGCTAATACTATCAGAAAATAAAACGCCTCTGATAAAGCCAAATTGAAAAGATAACATCCACAATCGCCCATTGTCCTGGCAAGGTTTATCTCAGTTGCTAGAACAGCGTTGACAACACGAGAGTTACCGGTTTGAAAATTCAATACAAAAATGTATGCAATTAGGAATGTAAGTCGTTCTGAATATATCTATATCTATATCTGCTAAATCAAAAATAAGCGTTATTAAAACTGATCTTATTTTAATATATCCAGTTTATGTTAACAAAACAACGTAATCAAACAATTGTGTAGGTCGGCCAAAAAGTTGGATACGGTCGGACCGGTTATATAGCCTGTTGCAAATTAGTATTCATTTATTTAGTCATTTAGTAAATAAGTAGCGTAATACATTAGACAAACTTTTTACATTCTAGCTACCGTAGCTAATGACTTGTTATGAATTAAACGTGTTAACTTCACTTACCTTCATGTCGTTCATGATGTCCTGGAAGAGCCCTCCCAGGGCGCTGCATTCCTTTTCGATACCCGCATCCATTTTTCCAAGTCGAAAGAAAAATGCAAGCTTGGCTGCGAATATTGTCTTTTAGTTAAGTTACTTCGTTAAAATAAATATATTAAATATAGGATGCGAATCTCTGCAAAGTTTTAAAGGTATATGGCGAAAAACATGAAGCCAGAAAGAGAAGAATATCTAACGTTCCTGCTAGCTAGGTAACAGTAAAAATACAAATCCTGGGAAAACAATACGTGGAATACAGTTCCACCAAAACTCAGTCAATGGTTGGCTAACTTAGCTAGTAACGGTAGCTAACTAGCCAACCAACTTGATACACCTCCTGGAAAACATGGCATAGTTAAATAAAGCGAACTCAAATGAAAAGTCCGTCGAATAACCTGCCGGATATTACTGTATCTAAACCCGTTGCTAGTTACATCCACAACGCAAAGCAATGGGTCTGGCTGACAATCCCGGACTATCTAGGCGCTAGCTAGCAATGCGCGTCCAGCTAACTGGCACGACAGTCCTTGATCAATGACTCACAAGTCAGCGAAAAATAATTGGTTAAAAAAGCCTATTTCTGTTCCCCATGTTCCAGTGAAAATGGTTCTGTTCCAATCGACTCATTTGTCCCCTTACTCCTATGCAGTTCCAGCTTGCATGCCAAATGTGTGTTATGGGCTTACACCCAGCCACGAGAGCAAAACAATTATTCTGGGAGAATCCACGTATCGTTCGCATAGGTTGGCGTGTTCCCTGTGTTGCGTACGACGACTACCTGTGTGAAGCCAGCAACAATAAGTGAAATTTGAATTTTACCTTCTAAATAAACCGTACCTTATGGAAAGTCAGGCAAAAAAAACATTTTTTTAAAAATTATAATTGACATTTAGCAGTAGTTCAGCGGTAGTTTAAATCCAAATATTGTTTTCCGCAGCTAGTTACTTTTGACATGTAGTGTTTTAGATTAATTTTGGAATTGCACAATACTTTTCTAAGTAACTTTAGTTACCTTATTCAATTATAATTTTCTAAAGATTTAATAAACATATTTGAGATGTTGCTTGTCCAAGACACCTTGAGAGGAATGCACTTATTGTAAATGTTTCCAAAATATTTGTGTGTAAATGCCACATTAACCATTGATAGGCCAAACTCTACATACACACCTTTACGCACAATATCATTAATGATTGATTGTCACACCAATTAATTACCCAGGTTAACCTTATGAGAAATGTGCACCGTTTACAAATTTAAATCGGCCATAAAAAGGCATTGACAGAAAATGCATTAAGTCAATCAATTGACTTGACAAATAAAATGTCACAATTTCAAGAAGGGGAAGGACACTAATTGTTATGTAAACTTTACATAGGTATGCTATTTGGGTGGCACATCTTATAGGTGCACAGTCCATAGATAATGCAGTACAGGACATGTACTCCAAAAATCTGACCATTAACAGAAATGCAGCCTGACAGTATAACTTGAGCAAGACAGATTACGCTTCAGTCAACTAAAATGTGTGAAATTGTGCAGACTGCCATTTTAAATTTTTGTTTCAGTTTAGTCGCAAAACAAATGATTCTGTAGCAGTAATGTTTATGATCTAGTCCAAATAAGACTTGATTCCCCAGTACCCGTTTGCATCAGGGCACGGCATCCCCTATTATATTTTCAAATAAGGATTTTGACGCTAAAACCAGAATTCCACAGTTGTGGCTCATCCTTTTTGTTGCTTGATTTACACAGATGACGGGGGTCCAATGAGTGTTGGTCACGCTTACGCTTTCTTTCATTTCTCCATCCCAATCAAATTTACCATACAATGTCAGTATCTGAAAATGTATTTCTCGCGTAAATACCTTTGAAAAGCTTATGCCATGTCCAGGTGATATTGGAGAGTTAGCAGCGCAGGTCTGTTGAATGACACTCCAAATCCAACTTAGAAGCGGGAAACTCAATTTTTATCACCACTGACTTTTCAAAATGTTGACTAATTTGTTTTTGACAAGTACAACATTATTAAGATGAATACTGTTGTTAGCACGACAACTGTCAATGTTAAGTAAATTAGCTAACTTCATTAGTAATGCTAACATGTAGTAACACACAGTAGCTATATCTTATGAGTAAGTGAAGCTAGCCATAAATGTCAGCAAACCCACTCTAGCAGGGGTCTCAAACCGGTTCCACAGAGGGCCGAGAGTCTGCAGGTTTGAGGGTTTTTTTCCTGTAAATTTGTTCCAGGTTCAGACCTAAATAACCAGATGAGGGTAGACCTAACCAATCAGTGACATAGTTCATCAATCAAGTACAAGGTGAGAGTGAAAACCTGCACACACTCGGCCCTCCGTGGAACCGGTTTGAGACCCCATGCACTATAGTCTATAGTCATCTTGTTGTTTTCATCTCACAAAAAGTTGTAACTAAAGAAACATTTAATGAGACCAATTCCGTGTTGACAAAATTCACAGAGACCTAACTGCATCTTTTCTTTGGCCAGAATGAATAACAACCCATGTTTAGATATGTATTATATACATCTGTTTATTATATATTAAATATATTTACACATTTGCTATGATATAATGAGGTTTCGATCCAGTTTTTAAAGATGTTAGATATTGGTGTTTTTGGATATAGCCAATTCAAATTGTAATAGCTCCAGACCAATACACACTCAAGTAGTAAGTATCTGATGAGGTACACCACCCCACCCAAAAAATGGTACACACTGTGAGTCTTTGGGCAGTGGTGCAATATAAAAAGCAGTCAGTCAGATATCAAGACATTCAGTTACATAGATTAAACACAGTGGTCCAAGTGAATTTGAGTGAATTGGCTCCAGGCGTGTTGGGTCCAGTATCTCAGAAATGGCCAACCTCTTTGATACCATAACATTGTTGCTAACAAGATGCATCCCTTCATTGTTAAAGTTTACCTGAAAACACTGGAAATGTGCCAGGTCACAAAGCATGTCGTCCACTTTAGAAGTCTATTGGTCTACAAGGCTGACACCAATAGCATGCAACCTGAATATAAATACTTTTGTGGACATTAGGTAGGTTTACACAGTGTTGTTATTTGAAAATGTTAAAATAATATACAGTGACCTCCAGAATGATTAGACCCCTTGGTGAAGATAAGCTAAAAAGGCAGTGGAAAGAAAATGCTACAAATGCTGCATCCAATGAGGAATCTGCCTAACAAGGTTAAAGTCTAACACGATAAGGTTGTTTTGTTGGATACATTTGCAACATTTTGCCTTGAATTGTGGGTGATGTCAAACCTGCAATTGAGCAAAGTTGTTCACTCGTCCCCTGAAGCTAAATTAAAGGCAGAGGGGGCAGTTTTTGTAAAGGAAACTGTCCGCTTTTGATGGGCATTGCCTCAGGGAAAATGGCTAGGGTAAGTGCTTGGGGGCTGTTTACTTTGTGAATGGATGTCTATCAACATCCGTAAGGTCATATGTTGATTTTCAATTTATATGTCTACTATATTTGCATTCCACCCAAATCTTTTTCATAGCCACTATTTCCTTGCTTTTAAATGTCATGGAATTGTACAATCTGTACCCAGCACAGTCAGAGGACTGGCCACCCTAGAGTCTAGCTCCAGTCTCTAGGTTTATACTTTAGAATCAGCTTTATTTCCAAGTAGGTTTACCCATACAAGGAATTTGTTATGGTAAATTGGTGCATGACAGTAAACACAGTAAGTGGTAGTAAAACAGTAGAGAAAATAACACAGTAAGTAAAAAATAAACACAAAATAAACACAACATAATAAACACAACACAGTAAATAGGAAGTGTGCAAGACATTTACTGTGTAGTTTCATGTAGCTTCCGACCCTACTAGAGAATTGTTCCTGTAAATCAATTTTGTGTTGTTGATTGCACATATTGGATGTAAGTACATTAAACATACTGTTTGAGTTTTTATAATGAACATAGCCCTGAATAACCCCTAATGTCTTCCTGTGGTCAACCAAGCTGTTAAATTGGTCTGCATGGAAATAGTGTGAAAACCTTGGGTTGTAAATGTAATGGATTTCCAACAGGAGAATGTGTTTCTGTGGTTAGGACTTGCATAGGTTACATAGCCAGGTGTCTAAATATATAAGGATTAATAATTGCAAAATTACATAATCAAAATAGTAATGAGTAAGTAAATGATCATGGATGTGATAATGGTTAAAATGCCCTCTGTTTCAGGAACTATTCAAGTAACCCTTTGAATTTGTTGTTACGTAGTCCTTTTTGATATAATAATTTCAGACAGTAATTATTCTGCTTGTTTTCAGAGTGAAGAGCAGGTGTAATAACATAAAATTATTTGTGAAAACTGGTCACATACAATGCAATTATAAATGGCACAGAGGCATCAAAAGTTATCTGTTTTCATCCAGGCACTGAGTGCACTTTTCATGTATGGATAGGTATGGATCCCAAGACGAATTCCGGTTGGACACTTTATAGGTATGGATCCCAAGACGAATTCCGGTTGGACACTTTATAGGTATGGATCCCAAGACGAATTCCGGTTGGACACTTTATAGGTATGGATCCCAAGACGAATTCCGGTTGGACACTTTATAGGTATGGATCCCAAGACGTTTTCTGGTTGGACACTTAATAGGTATGGATCCCAAGACAAATTCTGGTTGGACACTGCCTAACTGAACTGCACTAACCTTAATGTGGCTGAGCTTTCACCAGTTGTCTTTCATCCCAGCATTCTCTATTATTACTGACGCCATATCTAGTGATTCTGTGCTTTCATCCCCGCATTCTCTATTATAACTGACAACATTTCTAGTGATTCTGTGCATTCATCACAGCATTCTCTATTATAACTGACAACATTTATAGTGATTCGGTGCATTCATCACAGCATTCTCTATTATTACTGACGCCATATCTAGTGATTCTGTGCTTTCATCCCTGCATTCTCTATTATTACTGACGCCATATCTAGTGATTCTGTGCTTTCATCCCAGCATTCTCTATTATTACTGACGCCATATCTAGTGATTCTGTGCTTTCATCCCCGCATTCTCTATTATTACTGACGCCATATCTAGTGATTCTGTGCATTCGTCACAGCATTCTCTATTATTACCGACTGTATTTCTAGTGAATCTGGGCTCTCGTCACAGCATTCTCTATTATTACTGACGGTATTTCTAGTGATTCTGGGCTTTCATCCCAGCATTCTCTATTATTACTGACGGTATTTCTAGTGATTCTGGGCTCTCGTCACAGCATTCTCTATTATTACCGACGGTATTTCTAGTGATTCTGGGCTTTCATCACAGCATTCTCTATTATTACTGACGGTATTTCTAGTGATTCTGGGCTCTCATCACAGCATTCTCTATTATTACTGACGGTATTTCTAGTGATTCTGGGCTCTCATCACAGCATTCTCTATTATTACTGACGATATTTCCAGTGATTCTGGGCTTATTGCTTCTATTAATATTACTGCCACCACCCTGCATCACTACACCACACATTTGTTTGTACTAACAAAGTTCTAAATGTTCACCATCATATCTTTAAGGTTGATGTACTGAAAATGAACTTATAGGATTATTTCATTTGGTGTGATTGCATGATTGGATTTCATTTTGTATGCAAACCTGTTGCTAACTGAATGGTTACAGTGTGCTGCCACCTGTTGGCAGATACTGCAAATGAAAAAACCTGAAAAGTACCAACGGAGTGCCTTTCAACACAAACATAATTAGATGAGACAAATCCGGGTAGCATCGGGCCATGGAAAGTACCAACGGAGTGCCTTTCAACACGGACAAAATTAGATGAGACAGATCCGGGTAGCATCGGGCCATGGAAAGTACCAACGGAGTGCCTTTCAACACGGACAAAATTTGATGAGACAGATCCGGGTAGCATCGGGCCATGGAAAGTACCTACGGAGTGCCTTTTAACACGAACAAAATTAGATGAGACAGATCCGGGTAGCATCGGGCCATGGAAAGTAATGTGAACAGGTGAAACAGGTGATGCACAACAGTCATTTATTATGTAGAATCTTTTTTTTTGCATAATAAATCTGTTTGGATTTTGCACTTTTTATTAAAAAGACAAAAGAATAATAAATAAAATCAAAATCACTTGCATGTTACACCACAAAATCCTAGTTGTGCTTAAACCTTTAAACTTAAGTTCCTTTTTAGATACTTAACTAGTTCCAGTAATATGAAAGGTAAAACTACAGCAGAGTCCTCTATCAGCACAACCCTCATCCTCCATCTTCACAGGTTGTAGTAGATTTCTATCTACTATAAAAGGAAAAAGAAATTAAATTCAAAATAAGTTTTATTTATATTCTTTATTCATTCAGAGCTAGTGGAGTAGAGACTAAATATATATATTTAAATCAGCGTATTTAATACAATGATCCACGTAAAATTCGTGAAAAAACTTGGAAGTGCGTTTAAATCTGCATCACAATGGAAAAAGACACATTATAACATTATTTTTGGGAAATCATATAAAAAAAAACACACAACATTGGAAACAATCCATAGGTCTCTGAATTTGGTTATGGTTGAGAGGAACGAGTCATAGAAAATATACAACACAATATACAAATATAAACTATTTGATTATATTGATAATAAAATATTGCATCTGGTGTCTTACAGCGTTCTACTGATTTGGACTGAGACCATCAATGAATGAAGAAAATAGATTTCACACATACTTATATAAAGTCTAAAATTAGAATGGGTTTAAAACAAAACAAAACAGAAACATCTGACATGACCAGTAAGTAATTGGTATTCTGCTACTGAGTAGCAAGTGGCAGGGAACCATTGCCAACTATCCAGTTTGTGTTTCAGTGTCACATACATGATAAGCTTTGTTTCAGATTGACACAGACGTACTGTCTGATTACATGTGAATATATGGCTTTCAAAACAAATAATATTTAGGAAAGTTACTGACCTTCAATACAATAAAACACCTAAAGCCCATGTTACAAGTTGGAGGAGGCCACCTGGTGGTTTGTATGAGAACCGACATTCTATACATGTCCAGTTCGGTGATCAAATAACGCAGGGGTTCCCAACTCGTTTTGCCTTAGGACCCCCACACAAACCATGTTTCATTTGTGGTAACACAAAATGTGCATACATTTTTAGCGGTAGCAACATTTCTTTCAACACTGACAGTATATTTTATAATTAATGGAAAAAAGAGAACCACATTTCCATCTTTTTCCATTTGCAATTATGTTCATAGTCATGATGAATAATGTCAGCAGGCTCATTAGTTTGTAACCACTAAACAGCTTAGTAAAAGTGATGATGATGTTTGAACCAACTTTTTACATTATATTAGTTGTTTATAACACACCAGAGTATTTTTACATCCGAAAGTAAATACTTTACATAGAGTATATATTACACAAACACCGGCAACTCATTCCAAACCTCCAATAAAATCACTTCTGGACTGAAACCAACCAACTGAGAACAACTGACAGAATGGGTCTTAAGGCACAGACTTGAAATCAAATGCTGCTGAGCCAGTTACAGAAGCTCAGCGTAAGCAACTGACAGAGGCACCGTCTGGTCAGACATGTAAAACAGAATGCATGGATCACACAAAACGACAACTCTCTATGGGTGTCAACGACTGTTGTTTCCCAAAGGCTTCAAAAACAAAGGTACCCTTTTTCCATCTTCACAACCCAGATCCACACGAATGATAAAGCAGCAACATAATCTATGTTTAATGGTAAATGTGTATGTTAACACAATTCACGGAGTGATGTGTGGGTCCAGGCTATGCACCTCCAGACTGTTGACAATACAGGTCAATAAAAGGCATATGGGTCTCAGAAAGTGTGTCTCAAATATCCTACAATCTCAAATGGAGCCTAATTCTAACATACGATGTTGCTATGTATCAAAGTACTCCACTACAAATAAATCTAATCTGGAGTGATTTAATAAAATCCGGTTTAGAAAGGGACACATTCAAGTAGAAGGGATGATAAATAAAAACAAACTTTGCTTGGCTAAGTAGAGTTTGTGAAGACAGAGGTGCTCTGGTGCTGCAATAGGGAAAAGTTGTGAACCAAAACCTACAATATAACATTGGATATCGAAGAACGGCAAAACAATGTTGCATAAATATACAAGGAACACCAAACAATTCTCCCTTCAAAGAACCTGAAATACTGAAATACTGTATCAAACAGGGACTGCATTTCTTCTGAATTGTTTACTTCTAAATGGATTTACAGTCATAAACCCATGCAACAAAAGAACTTGTGGGAGGATGTTTGACATTTCACCTGACATTTTAACCAGGTCAGGTTGGTATAAACCTTCTCCCTAGTCTTGATAAGGACATTTGGAGTTGACCCTTGCACAGCTGCAACCCATATGATTAGCCACACATCTAGCTGAAGTGCTATCCTAATCCTGCTGTTCGGTGAGGGATTTATTTTCCCTTGTGAGATAATATTGGAAGATGTATGGTCACGGACCACGCCTCAGTCCTTTGGCTAGACCCGACCAACCCAGTCCAGTGCAGTGAGGTATGCAGTAACACAGACCAAAGGAGCAATGTAGTTCTGCAGCACCTGACCCTTAGGCGTCACACGCCGTCTGGGCCTGTCCAATCACACCTCTGACGTTGGCGAGATTAGCTTCCTTCTTAGCCCGCTGCCTCTTGGCAAGGTCGCTAGCGATGGCTAAAGAGCCCCCCTTGAGGAACCGGACAAAGTTCTCCCCAACCAGAGGCCCCATGGCGTAAAGTCCGCTCTCCAAAACCGACTGGTACGTGTACGGGTCCACGTCCAGGGGGTTCCGCCGGCACGAGATTGGCTCCTGGGGGTTGAGGCCGAGGGGTCTCCCGTCGTCGGGGAGAAAGGACAGGTTGGGGTGGGCACCTATCAGCACCAGAGCCATGGAGGCCTGCAGCACGGTGCGGCGGCCGTCTGCCCCCTCCAGCACGCACTTCCTGTCGGGCTTGAAGGTCACCACGCGGTGTTTTGGCAGGCTGACGTAGCCTGGATACGACCCGGAGGACAGGGAGGGGGTGTGGCTGTTCTCCTGCTGGTCCGTCTGAGCAGCCGTGCCCCTAGAGTAGGTTGAGCCTTGGTTCTGTGGCCCCTGCTGTTGCTGGGTCATCATCTGGTGGACCTTGTGGTATTCGGGGTAGAGCAGCTTTGGCAGCTGGTTGAAGATGAGGCCCGGGTCGGTGACCGAGCGGCGGAAGGCGTGGTACACAGGGGTGTTGAAGTGATGTGCCGTCAGGACGGCGTCCGCTGCTGTGAGCCCGGCCCCCACCACTAGCAACGGGTCTGAGGAGTGGTCCAGCAGGCCACTGGAGATGGCTGCTTCCAGCTCCCAAAAGCTGTGGCATACAAACGGGAGTCCCTCCCCCTCCACGCCCAGCCGTGCCGGGATGTCGTGCGTGCCGGTTGCCAGGACGACGTTCTCTGCGCACACGGTAAAAGGGACCTCGGTCGGACCTCCTTCCTCCAGCTGGTCCCTCCTCTGCGTCCCCTGGACCTCCCACACGGAACGACCAGTAGCCCCCTCGCAGTTGACCCTCCGCAGGGAGGTGACGGTGGTGCCGCAAGCAAAGCTGTCCTCCAGGCCCATCTGGTTGACATAGTGCTGGTAGTACGAAGCAATCTCGGCAGGGGTAGCTCGGTCGTTGCGGACGTTTCTGAAGCAAAATGTCAGTTAAGAAGGTAAGACGCTGACTCCACACCACAAACAGAGGGCAAAAACCTCTCAGAGGTTTGTCTGACACTTACCTTGGACCCTACATCAATGTTCTCAATTACATTTGAGTCATTTAGCATCTGCTCATATCCAGAGTGACTTAGTGTGCATTCATTTTCACATTAGACACCCACAGCCCTGGTGTTGCTAGCAACGTGCTACATTCACTGAGCTTTAGTAAATGGAATTAGTTCGAATTTATGAAAACCATAAACTAACCAGAGTATGGAATCATATTATTTAACCAGGTCAGTTGATTAATAAACTTGTATTTACAGATATGGCCTGGGGTGGATATAAATACCTTTGGGGACCACTGCCTCTGGTACACATAATGCTGTATGCGGTAGCACTAACTATGGATCCACATTCAGCACATAGTTGCTTGCTTACTACTGTTGGTGTCACTTTTATTTTTGTACATGCTGCACTGTTACTCATTAAGGTTGTCAAGCACTTTGGTTCATTACTGGATTGAAACTGAGCATTTAACTTATAAATGTTCAATCCATGGACAATAAAATGGACGAACTGCGCGCACAAATTAACTTCAGGTGAGACATTATGAACTGTTGCAGTACTTTCAACACACTGTTCACCAGACCTGGTGCTCATAACCGTAAAGGTACGGCCCTTCTACCTCCAGCAAGAATTCAGCTCTGCTATAATCTCAGCGGTCTACAGACCTCTGCAGGCAGATAAAACGCAGGCATTAGAGGACCAATAATGAGTAATAAATAGACCAGAGGACGCTCACACTGACGCAGCTTTTATTGTAGTTGGTAACTTCAACAGACTAAATATTAGGATTGTTTTGTCGAAATACCATCAGCACATTGACTTTCCTACCAGTGGGAATCAGACTCTTGAACATTGTTATTCTCTATACAGACAACGAATACAACAGGAAGAACCAGTTTTTCAGGGAGAGTTCAGCACTGGAGAGAGGAATCCTTACAACTCTCCAGAACTGCTTCAAGACCACAAACTGGCAGACTTGGCCAAGACAACAACCTCTCTCTTAACGTCTGCAAGACTACGGAGATGATCGTGGACTTCAGGAAGTGACAGAGAGGGATCATACGGACTTTAAGTACCTCAGTACCTCACCGGTACCCTCACCAAGATGACCTCACCTGGTCCAGGCAAGCAGACTTGGCAGTAAAAACGTCCCAAAAGCAACTATACTTAATGAGAACTCCCATTGAGGGCATCCTCTCAGGCTGCATCATTGCCTGGTACGGCAGCTGCTCTGCTGCGGATCACAAGGTCCAGCAGAGGGTGGTGAAGTCACTGGAGAGCATCACTGGTTGCCATCTCCCTTCAATGCGAGGCATCTACCACACAAGATGCCTTAAGAACATTAGAAAACACACAAGAGACTGCAGCCACCCAGGCTATGGTCTGTTCTCACTGCTGCCGTCTGGTGGACAGTATTGGGAGCATCAGGACACGCCCCCCCAGACCATAAGGCTCCTCAAGCAGCAACAATTATATAGTGATCACTTCATATGCTCTGGTCATTTTCTGTGTACATTAACACATTTTAATGTATCCATTTCTAGACAATAAAATGCTTATATTCATAACATTTAAGATTTCTATTCATACTGTCTTTATTACAATTTCAACATTTAAAATGTTATATTGTGCTGACATTTGAAACTGCTCTAGTCACTATTGTTATTTGGTATTTTCTGTTATTCTTTTTGCTTTATATATTTCCATGACAACACCTGAAAGGTTTCACAATGCTTGTTGAAAGTAAGAGTCAACTTAAAGTGGCATAACTGAAGTGAGTGCTGTGGTTTTGTTTAGTAACAGTGACAGTTGGAATGGCTGGCATGTCGTTGGCCACTAAATAGGTCTCATCTGTGGGCCCACCTGCGTTTGTCTCTCATCCACTCCTTGAGCTTCAGGCCTGGCAGTTCCATCCAGTTCGCCAGGCTGAGAGTGAGCATGGACCCTTCCATCGCCTGGCAAGACAGACACAAGCACCATTACTCACAGGGCTGAAAGGCACAAAACATTCTCGATACAGGGAGCTATATACCCTATATAAAGATGTCCCTAACCCTATATAAAGATGTCCCTAACCATAACCCTATATAAAGATGTCCCTAACCCTATATAAAGATGTCCCTAACCATAAATAAAAGATGTCCCTAACCATAACCCTATATAAAGATGTCCCTAACCCTAAATAAAAGATGTCCCTAACCATAACCCTATATAAAGATGTCCCTAACCATAACCCTATATAAAGATGTCCCTGACCCTATATAAAAGATGTCCCTAACCCTATATAAAGATGTCCCTAACCCCAAATAAACCTTGTCCCTAACCATAACCCTATATAAAGATGTCCCTAACGATAACCCTATATAAAGATGTCCCTGACCCTATATAAAGATGTCCCTAACCCTAAATAAAACATGTCCCTAACCATAACCCTATATAAAGATGTCCCTAACCCTATATAAAGATGTCCCTAACCCTAAATAAAAGATGTCCCTAACCATAACCCTATATAAAGATGTCCCTGACGCTAACACTATATAAAGATGTCTCTAACCCTATATAAAGATGTAGGTCCATTAGGCCTTCCACTGTCCCTTGCTGCTCTAACTCTAACCCTAACTCAAACCCTAACCCTATCTCTAACCCTAACCCTAACCCTTTTCTAGGAATCAACTCAGCCTTCCACTGTCCCTTGCTGCTCTAACTCTAACCCTAACTCAAACCCTAACCCTATCTCTAACCCTAACCCTTTTCTAGGAATCAACTCAGCCTTCCACTGTCCCTTGCTGCTCTAACTCTAACCCTAACTCAAACCCTAACCCTATCTCTAACCCTAACCCTTTTCTAGGAATCAACTCAGCCTTCCACTGTCCCTTGCTGCTCCAACTCTAACCCTAACTCAAGCCCTAACTCTAACCCTAACCCTTTTCCTGGAATCAACTCAGCTTTCCACTGTCCCTTGCTGCTTTACATGTTAATGCATAAATGGGTAATATGTAAATGAACAACATGGTTCACGCAATGTAATGTATAAAAACAAAATGATCCTCTTTGTAACTCTCCAAAACATGAATAGGACATCTAAGGCTTTGAATGAGTAATGCAAATCAGACAATAGACAAATGTCCTGTCATGACTACCTGCCTGGGAGTTAGGCACTTTTGCCCAAATATGGATGAGAACTCCTGACTAAGCAATGCTTTATGGTTCTGTAGACAATTAGAATGGGAGAATTGACAGACAACAGAACACCTTTACACCTAGTGGCACTAAGTGGCTCTGGATAGGTGTGTGCAGCACTTTGTGTTGTTATTTAACTAACAAAGCAGATGCTTTAATCCAGAGCAACTTCTGCTATGTTTTCCCTCCATAAATCAGAACCGAACCCACAACAGTTCTACCAAATGGGCCACACAAGATCCAACGTCACCAAAAAAGTATCAATCATATTCAATAAAATGTGTTCATTCTTGGAATCCTGGTTTCCACAATGAGACCTCCGGTCCAAGGGCTGCCTCCTCTAGGATCAGGGGAGAGCTAACGTGGACTATAAATAAATAGGGCACATACATGCCAGGCTCCTCCTGGGGGTCCTTTGCCAAGCACCAGATGTGGGATTGCCCGCTCCGGTTCGTACCGCCACAGCAGGGGCGAGGCGTGTTCCAGCCCGTTGTCGCTGTCGGGCAGGAGAAGAGAGTCGAAGAGCACGGCAACGGGGTTGGAGGAGCGACCTTCCAGCCCCTCACACAGGTACTCCAGGTCCTGCACACACAAAGAAATACAGTTTTGGCCGAATATATGGGCTTGAAATACAATCACTTCTGAAGATTTAGAAAAGGTGCCAATCATTTTGTCCAGTACATTTTTGTCTAGTCAAGTTCTGTGTGGAATTTCTCAGATTTGGCTTTTTTGTGTTGTTCCAATTCAAACAAAATATGTAAAGATGAGAATACCAAAGCATTGGTCATTGCACACATTTTCTGGGAAATGTAGTGCATTGTCTGACAGAAATGCAGGGGTGCCCATATTTTTGGCCATGACTGTATATAAACAGCACAGACCAATAACACAGTGCAATATTGTGCACCAACAATTGGGCAAACTGCGGCCCATGAGGCAGTTCCATCCGGCCCGTGGTAGGTAATATCTTTTTTTGAGTGTAATTAAAAAACAACTCACCAGCCCATTCTGATAAATCAGTCAGAATTGAAATGATTTACACTTTATATGGGATCTACTTTATAGGTGTGTTTTAACTTCTGCCATTTTCTGGCCTGCAAATCATTCATGATTAACAAATTACAAAAACAAATGTGGCCCTCCATTTAATTTCTAAATCCTGATGTGGCCCCTAAGCCAAAACATTTGCCCTCCCCTGGCTTAGCTCATAGAAAACGAATAAATACTTCCTTGTATCCTGGACACCAAATATGGCGAATTACTAAGTGCATAATGTTTAGTGTTTAATAATCTATTAGGATTTATATTAGCAAGTGCAACAGCAGGCCCTACACTTTAGGGGTCCTCACAAAAGTACACACAATATTTATAGAAAAGCACAGCTAAAGGACACAAAAATACATTTAAAATAAGAGGACACACTTTCATGTATATACACCTTAGACTAACATTGAGAACATCCTGATCCCATAATCCACTTCAACCGCTGCTGTTAATATTTCTCCAACTGTGATACTGGTACACTGGCTGTTTATAAAGCAAGCCTTGATTTCCTGGTCCAATGGCCCCAGTTTTTCTGTAAACACCAGGGATAATGTCACGTCGCCTCCTGGTGGTGGATCTACCTCCGGGCGCGTGCCTCCCCGGCGTTCGACGTCGCCGGCCTTCTAGCGCCATCGTGTGTGTTTGTCCTGTTTCCCATGTCCTGTGTAGGCACCCTTCCCTGATTCCCTGCAGCTGTAACTCATTAGCTGGGTATTTAAACCCTTGTGTGTCTTGTCTCCTTGTGCG
>JACXGK010010487.1:0-17843 GCA_016801125.1 Novumbra hubbsi | reverse complement strand
CTGTCAAGCCCAAGGCTGCTGGTCTGTCAAGCCCAAGGCTGCTGGTCTGTCAAGCCCAAGGCTGCTGGTCCGTCAAGCCCAAGGCTGCTGGTCTGTCAAGCCCAAGGCTGCTGGTCTGTCAAGCCCAAGGCTGCTGGCCTGTCAAGCCCAAGGCTGCTGTTCTTCACTGCTGTCTGCGGTGAACGGCTTGGGTTTGGGGATGGGATGGTTCTCCCAGTACACACTTGGTGTTGTAATGTCAAGAACCGTTGCAGCGTATCAGTCCTTATGCAGATGTCATGGCATTAGGGGATTTGGTTTGGTTGCTCAAGTGTGCGTGGGTGTGTGTGTGTTTGTGTCTACGCTTCAGGTCTGCTGTCAACACAATCTTTATGGCATATTTTAAACACTCCTTTTCAAATACAGTGCATACTGGTCAACATTTGATAAGGTCTAAGGATTTGTATGTTCAATTACAAGTACTTATTTTCCCCACATCTATTGGGGTAGCGGTGAATACCAGTTTAGTGTAAATATATTTAGTCAAAGTAGGCAAAAGGCAAGGGCCTAATCCATTAAAGAGGATGAGACAGTCCAGTGTAACAAAATCCCACTAAGCTGTCTAATAAGTGCATTAGGCAGAAGAAGCAGTGGAGAAGGAGTAGAGAATCGGGAGGGGGTGTGTTGTGGACACATTAGAAGAAAACGTGGCGTTAGGGGCTCTCAAATACAAATGTTTTGGTGCTACATTTTATAGTGTTTGTTTGGGAGTGCAGGCCACTTCTTGATAGTGTTTGATTGGGAGTGCTACCTCTTGTTAGTGTTTGGTTGGGAGTGCTACCTCTTGTTAATGTTTGGTTGGGAGTGCTACCTCTTGATAGTGTTTGGTTGGGAGTGCTACCTCTTGTTAATGTTTGGTTGGGAGTGCTACCTCTTGATAGTGTTTGGTTGGGAGTGGAACCTCTTGATAATATTTGGTTGGGAGTGCTACCTCTTGATAGTGTTTGGTTGGGATTGCTACCTGTTGATAGTGTTTGTTTGGGAGTGGAACCTCTTGAGAATATTTGGTTGGGAGTGGAACCTCTTGATATGGTGTGCTATCATACACTATCCATACAATAATCCTACACTAATCATACACTAACCATTCAATAATCCTTCACTAATCATACAATAGTCATACACAGATCATACACTAATCATACACTGACAGTACACTAATCATACACTGGTCATACGCTGATCATACATTAAGGACTGCAAAGCATTGCTCTTGACAATGATATGTATGTACGGACAGTCAATTTGTTTGTTCTTCTCACTTTTGTCATCTACACAGGATTCCTGTGTTGCTGGCAGCAGCAGGGTTGCAGGTTTGCCTCCAATGGGGGTCCGAAAGTACACACTCAGAACCGCAAGTCCTTCCTGATAGGAACTCTAGTGAAATGACTGAAGTGAATATCTGGCAGATGCTCTTATTCAGGGAGTAGCATTTTTATTTGGGTGTTTATAAGCAGGATCATCGCAAGTGGGGAGGTCAAGGGTCTGAAGGAGCCAGAGAGAAGTGGGTCTGGCGTGTGGGGTTTGGACACGTCTCTTTCCTTCCCTTTGAACAAGCACCATGGTCCGGTTCTGTTTGGTCCTGTCCGCTAGTACTGAGTGAGCATCTAATCAACTACTAACAGGTCTTTCTGTCCACATGGAGTGTAGCTGTAGAATAACGAAAAGTAAGCCTGTCTAGGGAGAAGATTACCATTTAACATGGTCTAGGTGAATCATGCAATTACGTTATCACGTGATTACTTCTTACATCACCAATCAGCTGGCGCGTGCGAGGGTCCTGTGGGTAAGCTCGCTACACTGGAACCACGTGTCGCTCCACAAAGTCCAAACCAGCTTATTTAGTAAGAGAAGGACTGACCTGTGCGAGACTTTTGCTGCTCTGTTATTCGTCAGTCACCTGTGTGTAATCCATTGCTTCCTGACCATTAGCTTTATGACTAATCGGGAGACATCTGATCTGTGTTGGATGACAGAGGGCCAGCTCTGGAGTGGTGGTACTCCGGAGCACCTGAGAACTGAGACATGGGCGAGGCCTCGGAGGTAGCAGACATATAAATCAACTTTATACTTATTGTTTGACAGAAGACTAAATATTGTTATATCCATATTTCTGAAAAAATAACAAAATATTTAATGGGGTGTCCTAATTTGACTGTCCTTGCCCACTGTGATGGAAATGTGTCCCTCGAATTAACTACCTCAATATACCTGCACGGAGCGATAGTGGTGAATGCTTTGCTCAAGGGCTCGGCCGCAGATCTTCACCTGGTCACTCCAGTTATCCAAACCAGTAACCTTTGGTCAGGCTGGCTCACCTAGCAAAGGTAGGACAGCAGAGTTTCCGCCCGTTTTCTGAATAAAAAAATCTAGAGTGTGTAAAATAACTTCCATGCACTGCAATAATTAATGTAAGTGTGGCATAAACTGTGATTGCGTAAAAGTTTCCGTTAGTGAGAGATTGAACTACAAACGTGAAGCCCAGCCTCTAAGCTTGCCAGCCAATAGAAAACACAGGGCAGACGAGCCTTCATAACCCAGCCCCTAATTACTTATATCTCACACAGCACCAATCATACGACGGTAATGTAGTACTACCACAGTAGAGCGTAGCTCCAGCCATTCGGCTCTGCGTTGCGAAGCTCGTCTCAAGGGCTTAGTCACTACGCTACTATTGACTGGCGGACTTCACCAACGGGGAATTGATCTCTTACTACAAGTGGAAGGAATAAAATCCTCTCGCCGCGTAAAGGTTAGTGCAGATAGATGTGAGGCCGCGTAAATAGTGTTTTACATAGTTTTAGATTGCAGGAAGCCATTGGCGTGTGCTCCGGGGAGAGCATCCTTCAGACATCGCTGCAAGAATCCACAACATGTTCTGGTTGAAGCAACGCGTGGTGCTCTCCCTTGCCTTCGTATCGCGCGTACTTGGGAACCTGTTTACGTCGAGTGATTAGGCAGAAGCGTGCACGCAATGTGCATATGCTTATATATTAGTAAAACACGAGTACAGTGATTGGCCTGTGCGCATCAACACAGCACCGCTTTTGATATTTTAGAATGCTTAGGTTACTGGATTAAATTATATAAATATGAGGAAATGCTCAATCAGTGTTGTTACAATCTTATTAGTTGTCCGTGTTTTGCTATTTAAAACATATTGCTTTTTCTGTTTCGCCTGTCATTTAAACACCTCGGAGTATGACAGTAATGAATCTCTTCCAGTCGGATCCATTAGGGCTGTTTGTAGTCAACACTGTCAAACGTTTTCGATGTTAAGGTTATTCTCGGTCAAACCATTGAACGCGGAAGCCTACGCAAGAGGGCGCTCGACTAGTCTGTGCACTCAAGCCCTCACGTCTGCAGATGTTGTCAGACATTACACTGTAATACACGTAGTACACAGGTTTTAAAACGTAGATTTGTGTTTTCCTTCCCACTTTACTATGCACTTATATAATATGTTCTGGATCTTTGTCTTTTGCTTCCTCTCTCCATCCCTCTTTCTTTGTCTCTACTGCCATGACGATTTGCCCCGGTGATGCACATATATTCCTGTTTTGCAGGGAGAAACGGAGAAACGGAATCACACGCCACGGTGCACCAGGCCCACGCTAGCGGAGGCGCGACGGGCTCCGGTCAGGAATGGTTGACCACTTGCCGGTCGGCGAGGAGACCTTTCTGTATTACGCCAGCTCGGTGGCCGACCGTCACCCATCGGACATGGTGACAGACACCGGCGTCTACCAGTCGCTGTCCCCCCCGTCGTCCGAGGACGAGCTGAGCGACTCATCCAGCCCTCGGTCCTGCTCCAGCCCAGAGTCCCAGCTCCTGTGTTCCAGCTATAGTGGCAGTTGCTCCAGCGGAGAGAGTCAGGATGGCCTCCTGGACATCTTGCTCTCCCAGGCCACACTGGGGAGGGTGGTAATGCCCTCCCTGTCCCCCTCAGCGCCTCCCGTCCTCCCCATGGGTCTAGCATGGGAGTCCAAGAAGATCCGCCTGTCTGCGCCAACCAAAGAGGAGAGCTTTGAGTTCCCCAGGTTCTCGACGGACCTTGAGGATGACGCAGGGTTGCTGTTTCAGCCTACGCTGGAGGAGATTGAGGAGTTCCTGGAGGAGAATATGGAGGTGGTGGCGTTGAAGAGGGAGGCTAGTGACGACGAGATGTCGGACGGTCGGGTGACGGGGTCGGAGGCCAGGCTAGAGTGCTCCGGTAAAACCGTTTCCGGCATTGCGTTCCGCACCGCAGAGACCAAACGCAGCTCAAACCCAGCTGCGGCAAAGTCCAACGGTCCCTTTGAGATTAAACAAGAGGACCCCGCTGGTGCTCCCGTGGTGGAGGGATCCGGTGTGGCGCCGGTCATCCTGCAGATTCAACCCATCCAGGTTAAGCAGGAGCCTAGTCCCAGCACCATAACCACCCCAGTACCACAGCCGACACCGCTGCCCTCCTCGGACATCAAAATCGCCCAGCTCCTGGTGAGCATCCAGGGCCAGACATTTGCCCTGGTTCCCCAGCTGGTGTCCCCATCCAATCTCAGTGGCGCCTCGTCCAAATTTGTGCGCATTGCGCCCGTGCCCATAGCCGCCAAGCCCTTGGGCGCGGGGGAGGCCGGGGGCGGCCAGGCGGTAGGCCTCTTGGCGGGAGGGCCGAAGTTCCAGAAGAGCTCGGTAGCGGACCTTATTAAAATGCACAAGTGCACTTTCCCCGGCTGTGCCAAGATGTACACCAAGAGCAGCCACCTGAAGGCCCACCTGAGGCGACACACGGGGGAGAAGCCCTTCGCCTGCACCTGGCCAGACTGCGGATGGAGGTGAGTGGAGCAAACGTCTGCACCGAGAGCGTGATCCTTCACCGCCCACGCTTGACGCACACGGTCAGTACAAAGCCCAGGGCTCACGGTGAGCCGGTTCCACCGGGTTCGTTCAGCTGTGATGCAATATTATAGTATACCAGTCCAAGATCGATCAGCAGAAACCACAGAATAAACCTTGACCGTTGTTTCATCGGAGATGAATCGATTCCGACACGGAGGTCGGCCGGGGTTATCGTGTTCCTTTGGTGGCTGATTACGAGGGAGATGGGAACAGAGCCACATTTTGGGAGAAATGCTGCTACATGTTCCCAGTTGCGCTTTCAGTCTAATTAGAGAAGATGTGGAACTAAATTGATTATTGTTCCTCACATAATTAACGGTCCGCATTTGATCCGTTCTTTTCTTGTTGTCTCCGTGTCAAGTTTTAAGCAAATGCTCATTCTGTGATTAGATAAAACCTTTAAAGTGTGCGTAGACTTTGTCTTTTTCGAGCCGTCTCTCTGTTGGCAAATTGTCTGCACTCGGTTACACATTTCAGTCAAGTTCAAAGTTTTGGTGGCAGTGCTTTGGCCGAGTCTAGGGTCTGGTAATGAGATTAAACCCCAGGATCCATGGGTGGGTCAAAAGAGTTTCAAGCTTGTTTGTCTGTTTCCACTTTGGAAATCAAGATAATTCTTCAGCTGCTAAAGTTTAACCTATTGTTTGACCCGTGTTCCTGCAACGCTTCAGTCTAAAGTCCACTCGCCTAGCCTCTTTCACGCAGCGCAGTTGCACAACCGTGCATATACAGGAGGGTGCCCTGGGGGAACACTTGTGTGGAGGTGTCTATTCCGTTAGATTGGGGTTTACCCGACACAAGACTAGCCTGGTACCCTTAGGGCACAGTGGGCCCTTTTTCCGTCTGAGGGGGCACTTTCTTATCAGCCCCTTGGGGAAGCAATGCAAGGGATCTTGGGAAATTTGCCCTGCCTGCCATCTGTGACATTGTATCACAATCTTGTGTTGTAACAACATCACTTTTTATTTTTACATTCCTCTTATTCTCAGACATAATAGCCAGACTACACATCCCACTGTACAGTTGGGATTCCTCTGGCATCTGCTCACACACATAATACCAGGTTTGGTTTGTACAATATTATATATACTTAAGTAGATACTTTCTCTGTGGTTTATGCTGTCACTCAACTGTCTTGCTCTTTACTCCACTACATTGTACTAAAACCAAATAGTTAAATTAATTCTATACACGTTATGTGTACTCATAATGTACTATGAATCTTGTGCCCATTGCCTGCTGATTTTGTTGGCCTAGTCTGCCAGCGAAGCTGTTAGCAGATACAGCGTCTGAGCTGCAGAAAGATGTGGCAATGGGACTGGCTGCATAAGAAATGCCCCTCAAGATGAGGGTCGAAAGGCAACAGATCTACCTGTGTTGAATACAGACAGTCTTCAACACAGACAGACAGAGAGTTCATAAAACGTTGTGAGCGATTTTGGTGTGATTTGGCGGTTACTCACATCGAGCCAAATGCTGTCGTCAGCGTGCAGACAACTAAAAGTGACTGTATTCGCCCAATCTCATTCTATGCAATCTTTGCATTTTAATATTTATCCCTCTTTTTGCAAGTGTGCTGATAACAGTATCAATATTAGGTGCAATGCCAAACACTCAATTGAATAGAGCTTTGGTTAAACAAATACAATATTATATTTTTGCAGAGTATTATTTTGGTTTGCTTTCACAGTTTCCAAAAGGTGTGAAAAAAATGTGAATGCAGCTTTGTTATTAACTAGTTGTTACTTTAAAGGGGTGTGCTGGAGTAGAAACAGGGGTGGATGTACCGTGCCGGGCCGCTGTCTCTGTACTGCTGAAGATCTTTCACCAATTTATGTGACATTGAGACATCAGTTCATATTTCCTTTAGTTGGTGCCCTTTTACTTTGATGAAACTGCATTATTTTAATATATTTATTTGTGTCCACTCTTCAAATTCTAAACATAAGGGGCTCTGTGATTTCTGGAGCTTAATGTATCCCCTGAGAAGTGGATAGTTTTGAACAGGAACGTCTTATGTAGCTCAAGCTACTGGTCTGAAGTTGTTATTGTTTCACTAAATGGAGGAGCTTTCATACTTGTGTACAATGATACTATGATATTACAGGAAAGAGGTTAAGATCCACTTAAAGCCTTGGATTCATTCAGATGTGCCGCAGCAATGTTTTTGCAGTGTCATGCTTTATGATATTCATCCACAAGTATAGTAGACCTGTGAGGCTGATGGTGTGATTGAGTTGGGCTCTTAGTTCTAGTAGTTCACCCCAGGCCTCCCCCATCTTCTCCTCTTGCCTAGTGACTGACCCAATGCTCTTCATCAATAGGAAATCCGCCCTCCCGTTACACAACCAGCCTTTTACCGACCTCTAACCTCTGTCCCTTCCACACTACTGCTTACACCCCAGTCAACAGTGTAATGGTTTCAGTCGGGGAAATACAGCCGGAAAGAGAGAGTGAGGCTGTTTGTCAGAATTAGTAGGTAGCATGTTTGTGCGTCCTGCAGGGACACATCGTAAGAGGCCATTAATGCTTACCTTTCATCATAGTTACCCCGAATCCCACAATGCTTTTTGGCTCGAAGATGGGGCAAGGCTGAGTCAACAGCTAAATGAAATGTGTCGTGTTTCAACATGAAATGTTTAGGGAACACTGTCAGCTTTGGGGCATAGGGAGTGATCAGACAATCTGCAATACAGTTCATAATATCGCTGTCAGAGGAAAATCCAGTTTTTTGGCAGTGACTTGTCTGAGCGTATTTCAGCCCCAAGACAATGTTAATTAAACCTGATGCTCCTTTAGTGGAAGCAGTTGTGCCACTGGCATGACAGAGACATCAGTAGATGTCACTGGAGGTGTATCAGGTGATCCAATGCCAGGTTGAGAAACTAGCCACATCACCAGGACCACCATTTCAAATACTGTGGTAAAGCACACGAGTCATTATCAATAATAGATTTACCACTGGGAATGAACACATCTGGAAAAGGGCCTGCTGGTTAGGTGTTAGGAAGTCACTCCCCGTTTCCAGATGATGTAGCCTTAATGCTGCACAAACACATGCACACAAACACCGTCCAACTGGGGTAGGACATTACCCCTCCTGGACTACTCTTGGAACCAGTGGAAAGCTAGCCAGGGATGAATGTTTGGGTTTACTGTGTTCAACCAGATGATGCCAGATGCAGAGAAATATATCAATAGTTCAGCCAATACGGTTTGTGTTAAGACACCCCAACATTCTGTGTCAACGTCATCTCCCTAATTTTCTGTGTGGAGATAATAAAACCTGTTTGTTTGTGTGGCGTGTACTGGTGTATGACCTTACTTTGACCATCCTATTAACATGTCCCTAAGAATTTGTTTTATCAACCCCTATAAGATATGTTCATGAAATATAAACCAGGTGACAATTCCTATTTCCAGTTGATGCTAGATTGTTTGTCTGCTGTCAGATGTTGGCTGAATTGAATTCTGGGCATATTTATTGCTGTTGTCCAACTGAGGCGAGGGCCTTGTTATCTCACGGTGTTATGGGGAGCTGCGCCCCCGACGTTGGTTGTCTGATGTGCCTTGTTCTCTGTTTCTGTCTGTTTGTCAGGTTCTCAAGGTCAGACGAGCTCTCAAGACACCGGCGTTCTCACTCAGGCGTGAAGCCTTACCAGTGTTCCGTCTGTGAGAAGAAGTTTGCCCGCAGCGATCATCTGTCTAAACACATCAAAGTCCACCGCTTTCCACGAAGCAGCAGGACAGTTCGCTCTGCCAACTGAACCCGTTGACCCTCTGTTGTCCTGCTAGACTGAGGCCACACCAGGAAGGGTTCCTACATCAAGTTGAAGAGGAAACAGTGGGACAGAGAGACAAAACATTCAAACAACTTTGAAAGTTTCACTTTCTGGGGTATGCTTGTGCAAGAGTGTGGGAGGCATATTTGTGGTGCTGTGATAATTTATAAGGTAATGCAAAAAGAAGGTTTTTATAGAAAACAAGAAATGTTACTTGACATGTTAACTTCACAGGTGTTTTATTGAATGAGTTCAGGATGAAATAGGGCAGTTGAGAGTTAAAGGTTAATTCATGTTGGCTCAATAGGAAATGACCATAACATTTCTATTGTGCTATAAGTCTGAACTTATTAGTTATGGACTGAATTGAGACGTACGTTTACTGTAAATAGCTTTGTCTTTATGTTTTTTAGGATTTGTCTCATTCAGATTTTTAACATGTGAATCTAAAAACATTGATTTTGTTATGCGAAATATTTTTACATTTTAAAAGGTTTGAAATAATTTATGTTGATGTGTCTTCCTGTTATTAAATGCATCAACATTCCTTCTGCTCTACGATGAAATTATCTTCTCATCGCCAAGGAAGTTTTTAACGTTTAGTAGGTAGTTCTTCAAACCAAAGAAAAATGTCTGAAACGTTCATGTTGAACTACTGACCTTCATCTGGATCGCGCCATTATAAGCTACTGGCAAAATGTGGAGGTCATCTCTTATTTTAATAACAATGTTTTTGTATTAAGAAAATGTGGATGTTATCCCTTATTTTATACTACGGGGGCACAAAGACTGTGTTGACTCGTGTCTAGTAAAAGGTCTGTTAACAGCTAACAGTGAACAGTCAGCTGCAACAGAAAGGAAATTCACACGTTGCATGGTGTGTTGTTTATGTACGTGGACTGACTGGCCTTCTGATCAGTATTGAATCATTTTCACTTTTTCCTCAGATTGCATAGAACAGATATGTTCTGCATCAGATGTCCTCAGATGTTCTGCATCAGCAGCTGTTGAATATCGGGCTGTTTTAGGATCATGACGTTGTTCATGTGTCAGGCCTTGGAATAACACTGCATGTCCTTCATTGGGGCCAATATGCCAACTAAGAATTTAGTATTTATACAAAATGAAAGCTTTAGACAAGTTGCGGCTATATCAAATCTCCATAGCAAGCATAGTAAGCTTTCCATGGTGTAGAAGCTGTACCAATCTGATCAAGTCTGACAAAATACATAGTAAACATATGTAAATCAGTGAAAACATTCAATGTACAAGAAATATGTAGGAGATATGAAGAACTAAATTCCTGATATCAATGTCAGTTTAATTTATGCTTTTAGTTTTATGGGTTATGTTAATAAAGATTCTCACAGCTAACAGCTACAACCTGAAGTACAGATAAAAGTGTAGGATCCTAATTTGATCACCATGTAGCAGGAAATATTGAACGTTTATAGAATCTGGTGTTTTTGAAGTTTGAAACTTCCACTTTGAAATGTTTGTAGTATTGCTGGCCATAGAAAACTGGCTCAAATCTGAGTGTGGCCTCGGTATCACCACAGTAGTCTACCATGAGTCTGTGCATGGTTTTGGAACAACCTACAGCCTTTCAACAGAGACTTGCCCAATCCAGGGCCTTTCAGCAGATAGCCGATACCCTGCTAAATTCAACTAGGCTTCTGAGGTATTTACATTGTGTGGGGAAACTGGAACTGGTTGGTGCTGCTTTCGTTTAGTTACTCTTCAGCATGCAAAAGCAAACGGTCCCAGAAATCGTAGCCTTCTTGTACACATGATTCGTAGTCACGCTCCTGAACGACACTGGAAACACATGATCGGCTTTAATCGGTAGAGAAATAAGGAACCCAAATACCTAATGGGATTAGGTGCTCTGTGTTTGTCATGCAAGGATTGGGTTTGCGTTCATAGTGGTTCATTTTGCCTGTACGAAACATGTATCAACGATACCTGAAACTGAGGGGCCTGTAGTGTAGCCTAATACCAATGCATTCCTTCCGTTCCATTTAAAAGGCTTTTTTAGAAACACTTGTTTTTTTTAACCCATGAATGTACGTAAGGGCTGCTGCTGTGTCCGAAAGGGACAAGTGTTCCTCTGATCATTTTCGCGATTGTGTAAATTTCTAGGGCAGAAATGTAAAGAAGTGTACATAATGACAATTCATTCTATATTATTATAAATATTATATATTTTTCTTTGTTAGTTGTAAAATGCATTTTCAAATAAAAAAGAAAACACCAAAGATGAAGTGGTTGCCTTTGTGTATAAAGTCCTTTGATTTAGGATGTCTTGCTGTCGTTACATCTGTGTATGACATCCTTAGTCACACTGTCACCTCCATCAATTAACTGTCTCTCCAGCTCTTCAATGTTACCTCCACCTTTCTCTCATGAAGCCTCTGTGATATGCCCTTTATGGCCAGGAGTCTGTAGATCATTTGTAATTTTATTCTTAAACAGGTATTTTGTTTTTTTCTGGGTTTTGTGATACCCCCCAGTTCACTGCTGAATTTCTTGGGTGTTTTTTTTTTTTAAAGCTTGATAAACAAAAAGGTTTTTATGCTGGAGAACTTGGGGAAGGCCAGAGTATGATGTATACCATATGGAAAAGGGTTCTGGGCAGTCCATTCCTCCTCTCTATTGCTTTCCACTTCTACTCTAACTTAGTGACTTCTTCAATTTGAGCCTGGGCGAGTCTCAAACAGGCAGTTAGATTCACTCTGTAAAATCGGGGAGAACCGTCCTGACACTGTGATGCAGATAGCTACATAACCCTCATGTATGTGTGTACGAGCCACCGTGGTACAGACACTTTCTAGGATGCAGAATGACTTCATTCAAAACATCTGTCAGGCAGCCATTACGGTTTCAGGCTGTCTTTAGCATGCAGAGGTGTTTCAGCCATGCAGAGCAACTGTAGTCCTTCTGCTCCGTGTTTAGGGACCGCTGTGTGGATTTGAGGCATCGGGGAGCTCTCCTTCAACCACCAGAGCCCCACGTGGCTCAGTTTGTAGAGCATTGTGCTTGTCATGCCAGAGGTTGTGAGTTCGATTACCGGAGGGACCTGTTGAAAATGTGTGGAGGCAGTATTGTAAGTTGCTCTTGACAAGGCTGATGACTTAAGCTAGATGACTTAAATATAGAAACAACGGTTCAGTGTGTCCGTGCACTTTGTACTCTTTATTAAAACTGTGTTTACGGCCCAATTTAGACTGTAGCGGCTTGCAAGGTCCACAGGGATCTGTCCGTGAAGCCGACAGCGTGTCACCTTGGGTTTGAAAAGTCAACTAATGTCTGATTAACGAGTGTTTTCAGAGGGTTGGACTGAGAGGGGCCGGTGTCCCATCTAGAGAGTTGTGCTGGTAATCCTCGGTCATTTATAAATAGCGATGACTAAAATGGTCCCTGACTGTATGTAATGGTGTGTACAGTTCTGTTTATGGCAGAGAGAGACACACAGACGTAAATACTGTAGGTAGATACTGTAGGTACAGAGCTCTTTTCATGTGGACTGGCTGAGTTGTGTGTCTCCTTTTGAACCGTTGTACAACCCCATGTTTGAACCGTTGTACAACCCCATCTTTGAACCGTTGTACAACCCCATGTTTGAACCGTTGTACAACCCCATGTTTGAACCGTTGTACAACCCCATGTTTGAACCGTTGTACAACCCCATGTTTGAACCGTTGTACAACCCCATGTCCAAAAAGGGTGAGACCAGGCATAAAATGCAAATATAAACAAATGATTACTGAAAATAGTACAGTAAGACAACATCAAACGTTGATACTGAGAACTGTTATAATACATTCCAATTTTGAATTTGATGCCAGCAACAAGTTTCAAATACGTCTGGACAGGGGCATGTAGAATGTGGTTTGGCGGCATATGCTGCTCCAAAACCTAAACATATTGTTCAGCATTAATGGTGCCTTCACAGATGCCATGTGCACTAATGCACCCCCATACCATCACTGATGCTGGCTTTTGAAATGTGTGCTGATAAGAAGCCTGGTGGTCCCTCCCCTCTTTAGCCTTGAGGACCAGCTTCCATGATTCCTAAAAAGAGTAGTCAGTTTTCCACTTTGCCTCAGTCCATCTTGAATGAGCTTGGGCCCAGAGAAGGCTACAGCTGTTCTGGATCTTGTTTACATATGATTTCTTCTTTGCATGTTAGTTTTCCTTGTATTTGTTGATGCAGTGACGTACTGTGTTGTTCACAGACAATTGTTTTCAGAAGTGTTCCTGAGCCCATGCAGTGATGTCCACTACAGAGTGTCTGTTTTTAATGCTTTGCCGCCGGAGTGCCAGAAGATCACAGCCATCCAATTCAATCTGACTAACGGTTCAATCTGACTGTCTAAAAAGAGTTCTACCCATGTTAAAGTTACTACAAAATGTGCATATTTCACCCGCAACAGGAATTTTTTTAACATTTCAGCAAACCATAACCCTAAATATTTTCCAAAGCTTTACCTATCTCCCTGCCATGTTAGATATCCTAACCCCCTGGCTACTTCAGACATTAGCAGAGATCCATCTATTCCAAACTCCAAGCGCTGGGAATAAGAGCCCTTGTACTCCTTCTTGGGAACACGCTGTCCAAGCTGTCAAACCGGTTCCTGGAAAGAGTCTACTTTGCAGCTAAGGCCACCCAACACCCCCCTTAAACAGGGAGCCAGCTATTCCGTCCCGAAGTCATGCCTAGTAATGTCTACTTGTTTTAGAAGTGAAGGGTGGGATTCATTAAAACATGCCATATCGATGTTTACTCAGCGCCCACGCGCGTCTAATTTTGTGAAAATTAACGTTTACGTGGTGTGGGGGGCGGGTGGGGCTGTCAGGGAGGGATTTTAGAGGGAGGGTTTGGACGTTCTGTAATGTACTGTGAGTTAATGTGACCCACAGAGAAAGTGCTTCTATTTTAACGCAGCATTTGGGGCTTAATTAAATGTATATATTTATTGCATCACCTTTTATGAAAGACATTGCTTCCAGGCAGATTTACTGTGAATTACGCTGAAACAAAAACACAGGTTTGGTAAGAGAAAAGGCACCTCAAAAACATATGTATCTATGTATGGGGCTCCATTCTGGAAGAAACAGATTTTGAAGACCAAATCCCAAATCTGTTTTTGGTTGGTATTGGATCTCACTGGCTAAGAAGGCTCTCTGTTGATTCCTCAAGGGAGGAATGCCGCCACAATAAAGCTTAACACTACAAAATGTGCTTCCTGTTATTTCCAAGAAATATTGTTTCACTTAAGTTGTCTATTCTGAGTCTGAGAAGCGAGGGATTCGGGAGTGTAAGATGGCCTGTGAACTACATTGGACTACCGGGTCTGTGAGGGAAGGCATTGGTGTTGGCTGTCGTGACCTAGAGTCATTCTGGGGGTCCGGTTCATTCTGCTGCTCACCTCATCTCCTGTGTGGTTCTGTTCTGCTGGAGCGATCAGATGGTGCCTGTTGGGCGGCGACCATAGAGGGTGTCTCATTGGACAACACCGTGTCACAGGGTGTCTCATTGGACAACACCGTGTCACAGGGTGTCTCATTGGACAACACCGTGTCACAGGGTGTCTCATTGGACAACACCGTGTCACAGGGTGTATCAATAGACAACACCGTATCACAGGATGTATCATTAGACAACACTGTGTCACAGGGTGTATCATTAGACAACACCGTGTCACAGGGTGTATCATTAGACTACACTGTGTCACAGGGTGTATCATTAGACAACACCGTGTCACAGGGTGTCACATTGGACAACACCGTGTCACAGGGTGTATCATTAGACAACACCGTGTCACAGGGTGTCACATTGGACAACACCGTGTCACAGGGTGTCACATTAGACAACACTGTGTCACATGGTGTCACATTGGACAACACCGTGTCATCACAACTTATTGTCCCGGCCAAACTGACGACCACACTGTCTAGTGTCTGGCTGAGCATGTTTAATCTTTTTGTCTTCAAAAAAACGTTTGCTTATTGAGTATTTGTTAACTGTGGTTCTCATCTGTAATTGCGTTGGTTGTTTAGCTGTTAATCATTTATATGAGGCAACGCAGGCTGGGACCACTGTATGGAAAAAAATTGTGGCAGAAAAAGAAGGTTAGAGGAAGTCAAAAAACATAAAGAAAAAATGGCATCACGCAAAGAACCCAGCAGAGAAAACAACACATGTTTCCAATAGGCATACCTAAGTTGCCTATGTGGTCTTGCCTGAGCCGTCCAAAGCACGTTCAATACATGCACTTCATTACACTTTAAAGAATTCATGCCAAGTAACAGTGCAACGCATCCCTCTGTACAATGTTCCCCCGCACAGCTAAATTACCCATCAGCGTGGCGCTGTTCTTGGACTGTTCCTCTCCCGGTCCCTGGGGGGACGTCCTCTCCCGGTCCCTGGGGGGACGTCCTCTCCCGGTCCCTGGGGGGGATGTCCTCTCTTGGTCCACGGGGGGGACGTCCTGTCCCTGGGGGGGACGTCCTCTCCCGGTCCCTGGGGGGACATCCTCTCCCGGTCCACGGGGGGACATCCTCTCCCGGTCCACGGGGGGGGGATGTCCTCTCCCTGTCCCTGGGGGGATGGTAACCAGACTCAGCCATTTCTTACAGACCTCCACAATACGATTGTGACCAACAATTCTGCTGTGAAGAGGGAACATACATTGTATAATAATACAGCATGTATCCGTTCAAAATTAGAAAATCCACATGGCTTAAAAGATCCCTTCGGATGAAACAATAGAATTCGTTGTTGAGACTTTAGGAGAAAAGCAACCGTGTCAACATGGGTGTGTTGAGATCATGGTTGAGATCATATTCATTCTTAAAAAACCCACTTTGTCAGTAAACAACGTATGTATAAATATCCTGGATGTTCTGGCCCGGCTAGAGTGATTACATTTCAGCTTTTTCTTCAGCTTGCATCGTCATTTTGCTGAAACAGTGGGGGAAGCGGGGGTAGTGTCTGAGCTGCAGAGTTTTCTCAGAAATGATTGACTGTTTTGATCTTCAGCAATGCCCTTGATGGTGATATACTACTAGTCAATATCCGTGTCACGTCTGCATTCTGGGATGGGTTTTTGTGGATGAAAGTCCCACATAAAACTTCTTGTGATATCTTTTATGCCGTTGACCTTGGCTCATTCTGGAGATGACAACTGTGGGTCCCTAGACAGTATTTATCGGGAGAACGCCCCAACAGGGTTTTTAGGGTTCACACACACTTCATGTAGGTGTGCCTTGAATCACGCTTGTTGTTAATTAAATACAACATAGAATGATTCAATGCGCAGTGCTAAAGAGCCAGCTGCAATGCAACCAAAATCCTGTTACTGCAGGAACTGGGACTGCATTGATGACAGCCATGGCGTGTTGCTTGTTGTTGTTTTAGCGCTAAACTTCAGCACAGGTTGAATTGAGCTTGTAGGGTTTTATTGAGGCATTTTAATCATTATTTACTAGCAGATATTTGCTTTTAGCACTGTGTGATGTCTGTCTGGTCACCCTGTCCGTCTAGCCAGTATCAACATTGACTGAAGTCCTGCCAACCTTTTTTGTGGGTTTTCTGTAAGTAGACGCACAGGTAAAAATGCGTTATGCTTACAATTATTCATTGACGCCAAGCACATAGCTGTCAGTAATTTCTCCCTGAGGTTCCTTTCTGACCACTCTTCACAGGCCGGACTCCTTTTGAGTTGAGACTTCTGACTCATTAAATACGTCTTGAAAGGGCCCCAAAACACAGAGATTGTGTCCGAGCTAAATGCTAGTTACAGAAAAACACAGCCTGTGTTTTGGTGCTGTGGAGTTGTGTGAGAAACGCTGTACTGGAAAAACTGGTTTTGCCCCTGGCTAAGCCATGTTTTGGTCACTCATTCATGTTTAGTGCAAAGTAAAACCAGCACAAGGTTCTTGACCTCTCTGTTGATTAACTTGTCGTTGCTTTACTTGCAGGGCTATTGCATAACCTGTAGTGTGTTACAAGCCGGGCATGGACAGAGATGTGGGTGATGGGGTAAAAGACTTCTGACAACTGTTTAATGTCACTCTTTGTGACACTGGTATCAGAGATCCTCTGGATCTATAAACATTATGTATCATCCTTTGTGGACAAACGTGTACATACATCCAATCAGACTGTAGACAAACTTTTAAATATCAGCCACTTTTTCTTACAGGCTCATGATCATACACACCTCACCTTGTCCTCTGGGGAAAGGTTTATGTAAAAACTAGGCTCCTTCCTCCTGGCATAATAGCCTCCATCCCCTGAAGGAAGCTCTGATCACCTCACTCTGGGTTTGAGTACCTAACACATGGCACTGAGCCAAGCTGAAGGCTGTTAGCCTGCTGAGAATGACCCACTGTTGTGTAACATCAGACAAAGCAACATTTTAGGAAACAGAAAGGAGGCTAAATATATTGCCCTATGAAGGCATACTACATTAAGGTAATGACTGTAAAATCCGACCTCTTTTTTTGTTTAAAGAGACATTCTGACCAACAGACTTGGTCCCAGACACAGAAGAAGAATAATGAATTAGACTATAAAAAATCGGAAACTTTTGACCAAATTTATAGTTACAGCGTTTTACCATTTTAGGACCACATACTAGAAACATACATCTCGTTTGTGCTAATTTCTTTTCATTCAAGTCTTTTCAGTGTGGCATTATTGCTTATTTTACATTTCCTTCTCACAGAGGGAGTTGTTTTTCGTGGTTTAATAGAGCTCAGTAATGAAGGCAAGGTAAATTACACACACTGTGTGCGCAGCTGCTGACAAACTTGTGAGGTCTGTTAGCCGTTATGCTAACATCAGATCCAATGCAATATTCTAGTGGTCATCAAAAGAAGGTGACCTTTGTAGACCTCTGATAGCGATGCGTGGGGTGAACAGGGTTATAGGACTGGTTACCATGTTCAGTACCATTGAAAATTTTATTTTTTTTAGCATAATTATTAAATGTTAAGAAAAAATATTTGTTTGTTGGTTGTTGTTGATGAACCTCAATTGAGGCCTGTATTAAAGCTGCATTCCAGGACTTTGATAGTGATTCAACTTCGTCCCACATTAGTGAGATGGGGTGGGGGTGGAGTGAGATGGGGTGGGGG